>JAVJIF010022198.1:0-78637 GCA_038442645.1 Agave tequilana
CCACGCGTCAGTTCTTCATTGGGCTTAGGCGTTAATGCCTTTTAATGCCAATACGGTGCTGGCGGTTGGAAACCAGCGTCTTCGACGCTTCCGAAGCGACGCTCCACGCGTCAGCCTCCCATTGGGCTTTGACAGTCGTGCGGTCATTAAGGCCGACGATTCCAATTGATGAACCATTAATTACGGTTATTATGGGCTGCCTATAAATAGGGGCTCCTCCTCTCCCTTTAACAGTCCATACTTAGACTGTGTTCTTTTGAGAGCGAGTGCTCTGAGAGACTCTATCTTCTCCCTTCAAGGACCCTATCAGGGGTTTGCCTCCATGGACGAAGATGACCCAGAGCTTCCATGCTTCTCTGTTTGGTCTCTTCAGTAGATTACCACTGTCAAGTGACTTCAATGATAGGAAGCGTCTCCCTGAGCACCTTTTACGTCCGCGCCTCAATGCAGAGAGTTCAACTCTTACAGAGGCCTCTGCGGTATGCCATGCCCACTTACCATGACATTTTAGATCCAACCAAGTTTGAATTTTAGTATATCTCTTAGAGAGATATCATCTGGACTTTCTTGCGAAGTCGTGGTTGGTGCATTCCTCTTCTAGAATTTGCGCCATCGACTTAAACTTTTTTGAACGCAAGTATTGAAGTCGTTGGTACCTGGCCGCGGGCTTTACACACAGAGCTCGCGTCTTGAGGCCACTGATTTGGAAGAGTTTCAATTCGGGTCGAAGGTTTCAGGCCTGAACTTTTGCAACTCCTGTTCCTCCAACAGAGAGATGACAATTTTTGGCGTCTGATTCTCTGCGCGCCTTGTATCTTAGACGCGGATGTGGAATTAGGTCGCGTTTGAATTCTGTGTGTATTACAGTCTTGCTCGCGTCTGCTTCTGTTGTTGCAGGAATCTGGCTCAGCGTGCGGGTCATTCCCGCGTCTGCAGTCTTCAGCAATAACCGCGTTTGTGACTTAGTTTTCTTCTGTCGAAGTATACTAAGCTCTGAATTGTCTAATTCCCTTGTTTGCTTCTTGCAGGTAGGCTTGATCATCCTTTTTCACGTTCGCTGGGCCCGTGGGAGAATATATCGGCCGGCGAACTTGTTCGATGTTCGTCCACAAGGGAAGAAATCATAGTCTCCGTCGTTCACAAGGGAAGAGATCACGATCCCTGACGGGGACTAACTCTCGTCAAGATCTCATTGGACGCGATGCACCAGTCATGCTTGCGGGCTGGTCATGGTTACAGTGGGTATGGCGGCGGGGGTTGCAGTGGATACAGTGGTGGGTAGCATCCCCTGTGAGGTCTTAATACCTCCTCTCTTACCCCGAAGTGACATCGAGGAAACTCCATGCTCATTGGACGATCTCCTGGCGGAAGAGATGTTCATCAACGAAGGATCATACCCCCACTTTGGATGGAGGTGTTCGACGGATCATAACCCGGCTTCGGATGGTCAGGTGGGATCAGAAGATTCTGCTGCCATCAGACCTCAAGAACCACCATTGTTCTCGATCAGCCAGAGACTTCTTCGATGTTTGCATCATGCATCATGGTGCAACCAGCTTCTGATCGTTGCCACAATGTCCAATCCTACTTTGGCGCCCTTCCAAGCATCCTGTACTCGGAAAAACATGCAGCTGAGGAGCGAGTGCAACCTCTGAGAGAGAGAGACTTCTTTGTACTCCTTAACTGTAACACTCAATCTTATTGTATAAGAGAGCATTTTTGTATCACTTTCATGTGCCTGGATATAAATAAAAGTGACACTTTTCTTTTTCTCCTTCTATTGTCTTGAACTTTTTTTTTAGTCAGACGCATAGAAGCAAGGACTTTGACTTGTCAAAACTATGATGATAATTTCAAACAGTCAAACTTTTTAGAGAGAAATCCTATTTTTAGAACTCCCCAATGCTGTCAGAGGTGTAATATTAACTTGACAAGAGATAAGACAATTTTGTGGACCTGTCAATCTAAAAGGAGAATGACAAGTGAGACTCGTACCCCAAGGGAAAATGGGCCTTTATCAAGGTTTAGGATTCACTTGATTAAGCTCAGCTGGGGATTTGAAGGAAAACACGGTTAATGGTGTAGTATTAACCTAACAATGTGTTTAGGTAGACTTGTTATTCTATTGAAGAGAATAGCAAGTGAATCTAGATCTGCGGGGATCTAAGAAGGTTTTTACCATTAGAGGTGTGATATTAACTTAACGGGTTGAATGTAGTCCTGTCAGAAATATGATGTTAACCTGACAAGGGTGTGAGTCAGAGGTGTGATATTAACCTGACTCAGAAATACTTCAGTTTCATTTGGGAAAACAGAAGTGTCACTAACATAGGTGTGATGTTTAACTTGACAGTGAGGGTAATGCTAGAGGTGTAATGTTGAACTTGGCATTGATCATCTCGACTCCGATACGAAAGTTCGAGGGAAATTCATTGTCATAGGTGTATTGTTGAACTTAACAATGAATTGGATGCTAGAGGTGTGATGTTGAACTTAGCATCATCCATTTCGGCTTCGACATGGAAGTCTGGAGGAAAGTGACTGTCAGAGGTGTGGTATTAAACTTGGCAGAAATTTGAGGTACTGTTTAGAAGTGTAATGTTAACTTAACAGTAATTTGTCAGAGGTGTGATATTAACTTGACAGAAATTGATTTGCGATATGAGCAATTTGAGGACCTGTCATCCTATTGATGAGAATGGACAAGTGGAGTTTGAAGTGCCAGAGGTATAGTGTTAACTTGGCAACAATTGTATTTTGTAGACCTATCATTCTGTGGATGAGATTTGGTAAGGATTTTGGAGGGGAGAGTGGAGTTGAGTACACTTAGGATTTTTAGCAAACCCTCAGCTATCAACGGATTTGAGGTGCCTTTACCAACTACCGTTTGAGTTGGGCTAGCCATGCTATTTCCCTCAGCATGATGAGTTGTCGAAGACTTATGTTGGGCTTAGAAGCCAACATTTTCCTCTATTCTTAGCCGTCGGAGGCGTCGGATCAAAGGGAACGCATGTCCCTTAGGATTTTTAGCAAACCCTTAGCTGTCAACGGGTTTGATGTGCCTTTACCACTACCGTTTGAGTTGGGCTAGCCATGCTATTCCCCTCAGCATGATGAGTTGTCGAAGACTTATGTTGGGCTTAGAAGCCAACATTTTCCTCTATCCTTAGCCGTCGGAGGCATTAGATATTAATGAAGAAACTCTTCTTGTTTTGATCAGAGGTGTAATTTTGAACTTGATCGGAGGAGGAGTACTATTAAGGATAGTACTTCTTCAAGAATCTGCCATTGATCGGCATCATGAGTGTATCGCCATTTGAAGTTATGAGGCGATACGATCCATTTGAGTAGACTGACTCTACTACGAATGGTCCTTCCCATTTGGGTTGGAATTTTCCTTTTGTCTTGTGCGTCATCACCATGGGTCTTCTGACGGCTAAGACTAGGTCGCCTTTCTTGAAAGTTCGCACTTTAACTTTCTTGTTGAAGGCTCTGGTAATTCGAGCCTGATAGAGCTCGATTTGCTGTTGGGCCTGCAGACGCTTATCGTCTAAGGCTTCCAATTCTTGGAGTCGCTGTCGATGCTTCTCCTCTGTTGTCATCTCTGCTGTCAAGGCGACGCGTAGAGATGGAATTTAGATTTCTAGTGGAAGCACGGCTTCACACCCGTATACCAAAGAAAACGGCGTGGCTTTAGTCGGGGTTCGCACAGTTGTGCGATAGGCCCATAAGCATTCACCTAACTTGTCGTCCCAGTCCCGTTGACTTTTCGAGACGAATTTCTTGAGGAGCTTGCCAATAGTCTTATTGAAAGCTTCTGCGAGGCCATTAGTGGCAGGATAGTATGCCGTTGAGGACACACTTTGGATTCTGAACTTAGCGCAGAATCTCTGGAAAGCCTGGCTGATGAACTGGGGTCCGTTGTCGTGGACAATTCGCCGAGGTACACCAAAACGGTAAATGACGTGATGCTTTACGAACTTGATCACGTTAGACGATTTTACTCCTTCAAAGGGATGGCCTCGGCCCATTTAGAGAAGTAATCGGTTATTGCCAAAATGAACCGATGTCCTTTTGATGATGGTGGGCTGATAGGGCCAACTACATCCATCCCCCACATTTCAAATGGCCAGGTAGAGGTCGTAGAATGGAAGTACTCTGGTGCTTGATGGATGAAATTGCCATGCATCTGGCAAGCGTGACATCTTTTAGCATAAGTGACGGCGTCGGCAATCATCTTGGGCCAATAGTAACCCAACCTTTAGAGTCGATGTGCCAATTTTGGCCGGGTTGGTGAGCTCCACACATGCCGTCGTGGGCTTCTTTCAATACCTCTTGAGCCTCCTTTGGTGAGAGGCACCGGAGCAAGATCCCTTCATGCGATCGACGATACAATGTTCGTGTAATCGCATTGTAGTAAAATTTAGGGGCTTTCCTTCGAATGGCAGCCGCTTCCTTGGCGTCCTCAGGCAGGATGCTGTACAAGACATAGTCGATATAGGGGAATCGCCAGTCTTTAAGCTCTGGCCCGGTTGACAATTCCAGCGCTTCTTTGCCTTGACACTCTTCCTTGGACTCCTGATAGTCTTCGAGGGCAATTCTCGGGCAATACAGGTCGTGGCTGTAGACGAATACTTTCTCCATTGCTCCAGCTGGAAGAGCTAAGGAGGCCACGAGGGATGCGAGTGCATCTGCGTGCGCATTTTGCTTGCGCGGTACATGGTCAATGTAGAAGTTTGTGAACCTTTCGACCATGCAGATAGTTGCGTTGTAGTAGGGTACTAGGTCTTCATGTCTGACCTCGTACTCTCCGCGAACTTGGCTGACGATGAGTTTAGAGTCGCCATATGCCTCGAGATTTTTAACGCCAATCTCATCGGCGAGTTGCATCCTAATCAAAAGAGCATTGTACTCCGCCACATTGTTGGAACAAGGTTCGGTTAATGAGACAGCTCGAGGAATCACATAGTTCTGTGGGGAGACAAGTACTACTCCTACCCCTGCTACTAGGTGTCCTTTTGGGCTCGTTCTGGACGCACCATCAAAAAAATTGCCACACCTTAATTTCAAAGGATGTCTGGGTCTGGCAGGCTTCAGCGACCTCGTCTGGGAGATCGTCGTAAAGCTTGGTTGCCCTCGGATCTGGATGCTCAGCCAGGAAATCCGCCATCGCTTGACCTTAATAGCCTTTTGTGGTAAAAAGTGCATTTCATATTGAGATAGCAATATGGCCCATTTTGCCAGCCGGCCGTTCAATGATGAAGGCTTAGTCATAAGTAACCTCAGGGGTTGACTTTTGATATGACGTTTATAGTTTGGCCTACCAAATAGTGTCGCATTTTCTGAATGGCGAACACTAATGCCAAACATTCCTTCTCGATCGGGTTATACCGATATTCGGCTGCGATCATTGTTCTACTCAGATAGTAGATTGCTCGCTCTCGTCCTTGATCATCATTCTGAGCTAGTAGAGCTCCCAAAGAATGATCCACTGCTCGGACATATACCAGGAAAGGTTTCCCGGATATCGGAGCTGCGAGGACTGGTGGTTGTGTGAGGTATCGCTTGATTTCCTCAAATGCTTGTTGGCAAGCGTCGTCCCAAATGAACGAGACACCCTTCTTCATTAACTTAGCGAAGGGTTGGCATCTTCCGGAGAGGTTTGAGATGAACCTGCGGATGTACGCCAATCGTCCTTGCAATCCCCTGAGTTCCTTGAGATTTCTCGGAGGTTGCATCTCCTGGATAGCGCGAACCTTTTCCGGGTCTAAATGGATTCCGGTGGAGGTTACAATGAATCCTAAGAATTTACCACTGGCCACGCCCAGGAAGGACTTGGTGGGATTCATCTTCAATTGATGAGCTCGCATAATGTCAAAGACCACCTTCAGGTCAGCTATGTGATCACCCTTAGCATGACTTTTCACCGCAATATCATCAACATAACATTCCACCGTTTTGCGTATTTGCCGCTAGAAAATGGCGTTCATGGCCCTTTGATATGTTGCCCCCGCATTCTTCAGTCCGAAGGGCATGACGGTATAGCAGTAGACCCCCAATGGTGTCCTGAAGGAGGTATACTTTTCGTCGTCAGGATACATTTTGATTTGATTGTATCCTGAGAACCCGTCCATGAAGGACATTCGTTCGAATCCACAAGTATTGTCAATCATGACGTCTGTGATTGGCAGTGGGAATTCGTCTTTGGGACAAGCCTCGTTTAGATCACGGAAGTCGATGCAGATCTGGATCTTTCCGTTTTTCTTAGAAACGGGGACGATGTTGGCTACCCAATTGGGATGTTGCTCTTCCCTGATGAAGCTAGAATCTATGAGCTTTCTGACCTCCGATTGAATCGCCTCCATCATTTCTGGACGGAACCGTCGCTGTTGTTGTTTACAGGCTTTACGTCCGGATTGATGTTGAGGCGGTGCATAGCCACCTGAGGATGAAGTCCAGGAATGTCTTCGTAATTCCAAGCGAAGACATCTCTGTACTCTTGAACAAGAGATATTAGATCCTTTTTCTCCGACAGTGACAGGCCGTCGCTTATGAAGATGGGCTTAGGGTTTGCCTCATCTCCTAGATTAATCTGAACAATCTTGTCTTCTGTGGGTGGTTCGCGCTGCTCAAAGCGGGTATCCCAAAGAGTATTTAAATGCTTGATCCAAGGATCTGTATCAGATTGGATCATTTCTTCATCTCCGTCTTCCAGGTGGCTTGTTGAAACCATGTTCACTGAAAGTTCTTTGAAGATGTTGCCGACACTGACATCTGACTCCCATGATGACGTGTCGGAAGAGTAATCGTGGCTTGACGATCCTCGAGAATCAGAGGCTGATGGAGCCGGAGTTGATACATAGCCTAACCCCCTGCGCGTCCGATGATAATAATCGGGTGCTTTTCCTTTTGGCACAAAGGATCGAAGTAGTGTTCTCCTTCCTCTGCCGAAGTTTAACCCGAGCCTGCTGGTTAGATCATATCCCATGTTTCTCATCATTCTGAGTGCCTTTGGCTCATAATGACCGAACTGAGGGGTTCTTGCTCGCTTTCTGATTCTTCATGGTCCATTGGCTCAGAGTCAATTCATCCAAAAAAAATTGGTCTTTGGCCCTTCCTTCTCGCGGGAACCATGAATATTGATTGCTGCGCATCGCCGACATTTCGACATGTTTTAAAGGACAATTACACTGGTACATGTAACGATGTCAAAGCATCCATTGCCGACCAGAGATCATCATCCACGTCGGTACTAGTGTCTGACGGTACTGAATCAGAAGCAAACACAGAAAAATACGCTAAATCCAATTCTTCATTAATGTACCAACCGCCTACATCATCGGCGGAGGTATTATCAACATCAGGCTTATTAATGCCCGTTACAGGTGGATCTAGCTCCCACACACACTCATCTTCCTCCAACTCGGTATCGGCTTCATTGACAGAGTCTGGTTCTTCCGGTTGCGGGACTTCATCTGTCTCCACGGGATCTTGGTACAGTAAGGAGTCTGTGAAATAATTCTCGACCCCTTTGAATGGATGCCTTTCGGCAATCAACGTCTGCACCTTTCCACCCTCGTCAATGTATTTCATGACTTGATGGAGAATGGAGGGAACGATGGAGTTGCGGTGAATCCACGGTCGTCCCAGTAATAGGTTGTAGGAAGTGTCGGCATTAATGACGTAGCATGTCACTTCCGACTTTAAACTTCCAATCTGGCATTTGAGCTTAATCTTCCCCATTGGACGGGTCCTGTTGGCATTGAACCCATAGATAGTTGTCTGGGTAGGGCTCAAACGATGAGTAGGAATGCCCAGATGTTGCATGACCCAGCGAGGCATGATGCTCAACGCGGACCCTGGATCTACCTGAATGCGGTTCACTTCGGATGATCCAATATACCCTGTGAAGTACAGGGGTCGATCATGCTTCCCTTTAACCTGCATATCCTCTGTCGTGAAGGTGATGCAGGGGGCATTCTGGGAGGTGTTGAGACAATTCTCTACATCTTCCTCCTTTGGCACCTGGGTCATGAAGACCTCAGCATTTGCCAGAGCCTCTTGTAGAGTTTCTCTGGTTGACTTCGACAGCCTAAGAAGCTCATACAGGGTAATCCGCGCCGGGATGTTGGCTAATTAAGTTAGGACATCAAAGCGGTAAGGGCGCCGTAGATCCTTCCGCGATGCCCTTTTGAAGGGCTCGAGAAAATCGAATCTCCTTCTGTTTCTCCACGGGTTGTTTTGTGGAGGGCTTGGTTGGCTCTGCAGCTGGTTGTGGAGGGGTTGCCGCCGTTTCGCCATACTGCTTCAAGTAGGGCTGTCCTGAGCGGGTTTCCGCCACCAGCTGATCGGGTTCTGCGGCCAGAACTATTGTCTCCTCTTCCGAGTCGGTTAGCGAAGGAATATCGGTATCCGTTTCTCGAGAAGAGGCACACACCACATTACAGGATGACGCCTTTGCCTTGCCCTTGGACTTCTTATTAGTTACAGTAGTCCATTGATGGGCGTCAACAAGATCAGGGTGGACCCACATGATTTCCCCTCGAGGCGTGGGAACAGGTATCAGGCCTTTCTCTTGTTGCTGGTGAGGATCTGTGTTGATCACTCTTAGCTCTCCTTTCGGAACAGGGACCACCCCCCGAAGGCGTTGGGGGTTGTCTTCCGAACTGGAGAACTGACGTCATGTTAGCCGTCACCTTCTTCTGCTCTGGTCGGAGTTTTAATACCTCCGCGTTAATCAGGGCCTGAAGGATGTCCTTGAAGACGTAGCAGCTTTTGGTGGGGTGTCCCAACATCCTGTGGTATAAGCAGTAATTGGGATTGTCGGTTTTACTGACTTCTTCAGGGCACCTGGCTTCAGGGAGCTTCAGTCTATTGCTCTTGTTGAGTAGCTTAAAGAGCGAATCGACATGTTCCTCCTTGAAAGAATACTGCTTGTTAGCGCGTGGCTGGCTTGAAGAGCCACTCGCCTTGACCGGTTGAGGTTTGGCGGGAGATTTGGTCTCCGTTGCCAAATTATCCTTCCGCTTTGTCTGGAGGGATGTGTCTGGCGCACGCCTGGTTGACCTCTCTGGCCGTGGCTTCCCTTCTTTAGCCCTGACGCGGGCAACAATCTCCTCAGCCTGTTCACCTTGTTGGACCAACTGCTTCCAGGTGCGGCTTTCAGCAACTCCTATTTGAGCAAGGAGTGAGGTTTGGAGATTGTGGTGGCATGTTTCCACCAAGGTGACCTGGGTCATGCCGCTCGGACATCGGAGTGCCACATTCCGAAATCTTTCCACGAAATATTTGATGGACTCTCCCTTTCGCTGTTTGGTAGCCAAAAGGGTGGGCATCGTGACTTCCAAGTCGTCTTCGAAGAAGCGCGTTAGGAATAGCTTCTCCAAATCACCCCAGTTCTTGATGGAGCCCTCCGAGAGTTTCATAAACCATTCGAAGGCGAGCCCTTTCAGGGTGCCAATGAACAGACGTGCCAAGATGGCATCATTGTCTACTACATTTCCTGTTTGGGATTTAAAGTAGTAGAGGTGTTGGTTGGGTGACCCCTTCCCATGGAATGCTTGGAGGGTTGGAGCCTTAAACTTGGGCGGGTATGGAACCAAGTCCCACTCGGCCGGATAAGGCCGGACCACTCCCTCTTCCTGGAGGCCTTTACGGTTGGTGAGGGCCTCAAGGCGTTGCTCTAATTGATTCATTCTTTCGGAATGAATCTTCCCCTGATTTTGGTCGTCCTTCCCTTGTGACGAGGATTCGGACGAGGTCGAGGTGGGCTTCTCTCCGTCAGGGTGCACGGAAGACGAGCTTTCTCCCTCTTTTTTCTTGCCCTTAGACTTTTTAGGGGGAGATTTCTTCCTGTCTTCGAGCAACTGCGCAAGCATCTGCTTGAGAGATTCGATAGATTCTTGCTGAGCACGAATCATCTCAAGTTGTTCCTTCTGAACCTGGGCTTGCTGATCCAGGCGTCGGGCCGTCTCCTCAGGAGTGCCTGTCATGTAGATGAAGACCTCCTTCTCTATGGAAGAGTTTGAGGCCTGCGATTCTGCTACTGCAGAGTGAGAGTCGTTCACTTTGATGCCCGGGCTAGGGCATTATAATCAATCGGGGGGATGGCCCCGGTCCGGGTACGAGTGTGTCGATACACTCCTTCTGGTTCAGACTCAGACTCGTCAGAGCTGACTGCAGGCTGTTTTCCTCTGCTCCTGCTCGTCATATTCGCAGTGAGCTCTGGGTATTCAGCGTCAGAGAACATCCTCCGCCTATGAGTGTAGGCTGTCTAAAAATCACTAAAAGACAAGCCATTAAAAAGCAGAGTCTCAAGTTCTAGACACGTGGGCTCGACACCCGCATCTCAACATCAAGGCGCGTGGGCTCGACACCCGTGTCTCAACATCAAGGCGCGTGGGCTCGACACCCGCGTCTCAGCATCAAGGCGCGTGGGCTCGACACCCGCGTCTCAGCATCAAGGCGCGTGGGCTCGACACCCGCGCCTCGGTTATAACCGCCCTGGTTATGGGGCCAGTCGCCGTCCACATAGCGGGGAGGTCAGCCCCTCATTGTGGAGCACTTTTAGGGGGCACATTCACCCCTGGAGCCTCTATAAATAGCCCCGTCGCTATGAAGAAGGGGTCAGATTTTGAGAAGGTGGGATTTTTCGGTCGGATTTTGGGAGGAGGAGAAAAGAGCTCTGAGAGAAAAGAAAGAGAGTAAAGCCCTTCAGAAAACTTGCTGCGCTCGAGTTGCCCTTTGCCTACCTTCTCTTTGAGAGTTTTGGTAGACAGAGCTGTGTTACTCCTTCTACCAGCCAAAGAGAAGATCCCCGACGATCCCGACGGTCATCCAGTCAACGGAGAACAAGATTCACTCTCTCACCGCCACTTGAAGAACCAGCACTAAATAAAGGGGAGATTCAAGACTCAACATCTTCCCTCCCTTGTAACTGGAAGGAAAACAATTTTGTTGTAATTTTTCATCTGATTCAAGAAAATTTTACAGTGAACTCCTTTATTCCTTTATCCGGCGCGTACAATGAGAACGTCTTCTTTTGGCTGACGGGGGTATCAGGGTCAGCTGTCTAACTAAAGACTGCTGGTGCACACCTGAACCACAACGGCACTCGGAGAGCATAGAGATGAGCCGTTGGCAGCAACATGATGAAGTGACCTGATTGGCACTTATTTTCTTCGTCAAGTAATCCCTCAGATCCACGGGAGGGGAATTGAAGAGATTAAACTCGCAACGTCAAAGACGGGAGGCATTCATATGCTGTACAGCCTGGACGCGGGTTTCAGGGACGCGACTTTCGCGCCGCGGCTGTAAGACGCGCGTCTGGCGTCTCTGTTGAGACGAGATGCGATTGTCGCGTTGCCGCTTAGTGTGTCAGGGCAGAAGAGTTTGAGAGAGAGTGGGTTGCTGGGCCCCACGCCTATGGGGGCGTGCCTCTTGCGCCTGACGAGGCGCAGAGGTTTCACCTTGGCGTTTGATAAGTTGGTCTTCAAGAGGACCTAACTTGGGGAGTCTCGCGTTTGGGCCGCCAAACGCGGACTTCGCGCGCTGGATGCGGCGCAGCTAAGGCGCCAGTTTGTGCGTTGCTGTGCAGCTCGATATCGGAGAAGTTTCAACTTGAAGCTGACGCGCACGCCTCCTTTGACGACGCTCAGCATTTCGGTTGCGTCGTGGAGGTGGAGAGAGACCAACGACGACCTGATGCTGGACACCAGAGATTTTGACCACGCGGGTCTCCTGAGAGACGCTGACACGTGTGTTCCGCGCGGCACGATTGGTCGCAACGGCAGTTGTGCCTGAGACCACGCGGGCCTCCTGAGAGGCGTTGGCGCGTGTATCCGGCTTGGCACAGTTGGCAGCGACGGCGCCCCGAGAGAGCCTCTGATCGGGCTTCGGGGCCATTCCCCGCCGAGACCCTGCGGCAGACGCGGGTCCTTGGGCTCTTGGAGCCGAAAGAGAGAAACTCTTCGTACTTCGCCTGGTCGAACTCGACAACTAGCGATTCGACCATCTTCCCCTTACGGAGGACGTCACCTTGCGCCACGATTTGCTCGTCGGTAACAAATGAAGTCCCCAGCGGAGTCGCCATCTCTTGTACGCACACGAAGAAGGTACGAGCTCGAAGTAAGATTTCCTTGAATCAAATTAAAAAATTACAACGGACTAGTATTCTGGTTAAAGGGAGGGAGGATGTTGAGTCTTGAATCCTCCCTTTGTTTAAGGCTGGGTTCTTCAAGTGGCGATGGAGAGTGAATCTTGTTCTCCGTTGACCGGGGTGACCGTCTAGACCTTCGGGGATCTTCTCTTCGGCTGGTAGAAGGAGTGGCACAGCTCTGTCTACCAAAACTCTCAAAGAGAAGGTAGGCGAAGAGCAACTTGTACGCAGCAAGCTTGCTGAAGAGTTAAGCTCTCTCTTGCTTCTCTCTCTGTCAGCCTGCGTGTAGTCTGTTGTCTATCTCTTGTTTCTTCTGTCGTGTCCCCCCATTCCTCATAGCGGCGGGGCTATTTATAGAGGTTTCAGGGGTGAACGTGCCCCCTAAAAATGCTCCACAATGAGAGGCTAACTTCCCCGCTATGTGGGCGGTGACTGGCCCCATAACCAGGGCGGTTATAACCGAGACGTGGGCCTTGGACCCTCGCGCCCTGAGGTGAGACGCGGGTGTCGAGCCCTCGTGCCTTGAGGTTGAGACGCGGGTGTCGAGCCCTCGCGCCTTGATGTTGAGACGCGGGTGTTGAGCCCACGCGCCTTGATGTTGAGACGCGGGTGTTGAGCCCACGTGCCTTGAGGTTGAGACGCGGGGTGTTGAGCCCACGCGCCTTGATGCTGAGACGCGGGTGTTGAGCCCACGCGCCTTGATGCTGAGACGTGGGTGTCGAGCCCACGCGCCTTGATGCTGAGACGCGGATGGCCATCATTAGTCCTGCATCTAGAACCTGAAACTCTGCCTTTTTTAATGGCTTGTCTTTTAATAATTTTTAGACAGCCTACAGCTACATATCAAATCGTATTTATTTCTGTAAAAATGCTTTCAAGACAAATTTATCATTTAAGAAAACCAAATGTTTCATATTTCAAAGTTTTTGGATGCAAGTGTTTTGCTTTAAATGCTAAAGATAACTTGGGTAATTTGATGCTAAGGCTTATGAAACAATTTTGTTAGATATTCTACTACTAGCAAAGCTTATAGAGTATTCAATAAATCTTCTCTTACTATTGAAGAATCCATGCATGTTAAATTTGAAGAATCTAATGTTGTTGTTGAGAATGTTGTAGAGTTTGACTCACTTGGTGAGGACATGGAGAAAATTTCCTTAAAGGACTCACCCATTCAAGAAGAAAAGCAAGAACCTATTGGTGAAGTTCAAAAGGAAGAAGTGGAACAATCTCAACCACTTCCGAAAGATTGGAGATTCGCTACAAATCATCCCAAGGATCTCATCATAGGTGATGTATCTAAAGGGGTAACAACTCGCTCCAAACTCCATGACTTGTATGGTAACTTTGCATTCATTTCTTATTTTGAACCCAAAAACATCCTCGAAGCCGAGGGTGACTCATATTGGTTGCTAGCTATGCAAGAAGAACTCAATCAATTTGAGCACAACCAAGTTTGGCACCTTGTTCCTAGACCCCACGATAGACTAATTATTGGTACTAAGTGGATTTTTAGGAATAAGATGAATGAGTCAGGAAATGTTATTAGGAATAAAACTAGGTTAGTGGCCTAAGGTTACACTCAAGTTGATGGAATTGACTTTGAGGAGACCTTTGCACCCGTAGCACGGCTTGAAGCCATACGGATTACACTAGCTTTTGTATCTTTTAAAAATTTTAAACTTTTTCAAATGGATGTAAAAAGTGCATTTTTAAATGGTTTTATAAATGAAGAAGTTTATGTTGATCAACCTCCTGGTTTTGTTAATCATGTTCATCCTAATTTTGTTTTTAAACTTGATAAAGCTTTGTATGGATTAAAGTAAGCTCCTAGAGCTTGGTATGAAAGGCTTTCTAGTTTTCTTCTTTCAAATAATTTTTGTTAAAGGCAAAGTAGATACAATATTATTTACTAAGCATGTTGATAATGACATTTTATAGTGCAAATTTATGTTGATGATATAATTTTTAGTTCTACTAATGAGCTTCTTTGCAAGGAATTTGAAAAGTGTATGCAACGTGAATTCGAGATGTCTTCAATGGGTGAATTAAACTTCTTTCTTGGACTCCAAATCAAGCAAATGCGGGATGGGATATTCATATGTCAAGCCAAGTACTCAAAGGAACTAATAAAGAAATTTGGACTTGAAGGTTCGAAAATCTGCAACACTCCCATGGCAACTACCACCAAGCTTGATAAGGATGACCAAGGTAAATGTGTTGATATTAAGTTATATAGAAGCATGATTGGTAGTTTATTGTATTTAACGGCTAGTAGGCCAGATATCATGTTTAGTGTGTGTTTTTGTGCTAGATTCCAATCGTGTCCTAAAGAGTCTCATCTTCTTGCGATAAAACGCATCATTCATTATATTAAGAGCACTATTGGAATGGGTCTTTGGTATCCGAAAACCGAAGATTTTTCTATGACGAGTTTTTCGGATACCGACTATGCGGGTTGTAGAATGGATAGAAAGAGTACTAGTGGGACATGTCAATTTCTTGGTAATTGTCTTATTTCATGGTCCTCTAAGAAACAAAATTCGGTTGCCCTCTCAACCGCCGAGGCGGAATATGTTGCGGCGGGGGCTTGTTGTGCACAAGTCCTTTGGATGAAACATACTCTCCTTGATTATGATTTACATTATGTGAAAAACACATAGAGGGGGGGTGAATAGGTTTAATTGCTAATCTAACAATCTTTTTAAAATTAAGATGGATGTATGATGCAACGATCTCTCAAAATAAGACTAAGAGCCGAATACCCGTGAGAGGTTCTGAACTCCTTCCTCCCAATTCCCCTTGAATGGGTTAGAGGTGCGCAATGCAACCTTGTTGTATGAGAATTGATCGAACAAAGAATGAATAATATGCAATGATGAAATGCACACAAGATATATCACAAGTATCACAAACTAGAGGCAATAACACAAAGAAAGAAAACTAGATCTCAAGCAAGTAATTGAAAGCAATAGAGAGCAAGAGAAATTTAAAGCAAAATGGAACAAAGCAATCGCAAACACAAGATGTTTGTTTCGAGGTTCGAGCCACCGCTCTACTCCCCGCCTTGACCTCCGTGAAGGGTTTCCACTATCCACCGAGGACGCTTACAACGGTCTACCGAAGACCCGAGCACCGAACTCCACCAATTACAATAACCTCTACCGAAGAGGTGTCTCCATAAGAACAAGAAGAGGAACAAGCAACCAAAGTGATCACACAAGATCACTAAACTCTTTACAATATCTCTCTCTTTTACAACTTCCTTATAGAATGAGTAAGGGATTTTTGGCTCTAAGAAGTGTAGTGAGAAAACACTCAGTTGTAGGATGATTTTTGCTAGAGAACACAACTGAAAACAAGCTCAAGAAAGAGTTGGAAATGAAGAGCTTAAACACTTTTCTTTTCTTTTTGAAAACTATGAAAACTTGAGGATTTTTCTTGGTGTTTTGCAAGAGACTTTTTTTCTCTATTTATAGGGAGAGAAATAGGTTAAAAACAATTTATTTTAAGCTTACTTGCTCTGAAAAAGATCTCCTAAACCTCAGAAAAAGTCTGCCAAAACAGATTAAAAAGACAGATTTCAGAATTGCACAAAAGAGGAAAGAGCCGTTGGGCTTTTGCAGGCCTGGCGGTCGACCGGGCCGGTCGACCGCCAGCTCTGCTGGCAAAGAGCCGTTGGGCTCCGGTCGACCGTCCTCAAGGAGAAACAAAGTGTTCTGCGGGCGGTCGACCCGGGCGGTCGACCCAAAAAACCCGAGAGCAACTGCAGACAGTAGGTCGACCCGGGCGGTCGGCCGACAGACGTGCACAAGCGTGCACGTCCTGATGCAGGCGCCGGTCGACCGGGCCGGTCGGCCGGTCAAGCCTGAAACAGAAAAAACAGCAGCAGCAGGACTTTGACGAATTTTGTAAAAATTTTTGAAGTAAAAAATATCTAAGTATCATGATGAAAAGAGTATACATGATTTAAATATGATATATGTCTTTGTAAAACTTGGAGTCATGAATCTTTGTCAAGTCATGAGAAAAACTTAGAAACAAAAATTTTAACTATGAAAACTTATATACATAATTGTGTGTGTGTATCCTAGAGCCAATTTTCAAAACTCAAACTTTAACAAACTATTTCTTACATTGGTTCTAAGTACTACAAGTGATTCAAGAGGGCTTTCACCATATGATCTTCAAAACTTGATTCTTGAGCCCAAATTGAGTTGACTTGAGTCCAAAACACTTTCCTTTAGGGAAGAACCCTGAAACACACTTAAACAACAAACATTATTAGTACAAATAACTAATATGTTTTGTAATCATCAAAACACACTAAACACGGGTGATTGTAACCTTGGGCCAACAATCTCCCCCTTTTTGATGATGACAAAACATATAAGTTATTTAAACAAAAATGGAAGAAGAGCTTTGGAAAGCTCCCCCTCAAATAATGCTATGTATAAAACATGACAATGAGTAAGATACATAAAGCATTGAAAACACAATAGTTTTGTTAAAAAACTTAAATAAACAATAAACAACAAACAAACAACAAACTTATATCAGCAACAAACAAACTCATATAAACAACAAACTTATACTTTTTCTCCCCCTTTTTGTCATACATCAAAAAGGGTTAAACAAAACAAACAAAAACAAAAGAAATTTTTCTTTAAGAATCCATAATGCAAACATTCAACTCACCACAAATAAAGGAAAATCTAGCATAATCCAATGGTTTAGTAAAAATATCGGCAAGTTGAAAATCGATAGAAACATAATCAATATCAATATCACCTTTCTCATAATGATCTCTAAGAAAGTGATACCTAATGTCAATGTGTTTGGTTTTACTATGTTGATTTGTATTCTTTGTCATGTGAATTGTACTAGTATTATCACAAATATTTTAACATGATCAAAGTGTAAATCATAGTCGAGGAGAGTATGTTTCATCCAAAAAACTTGTGCACAACAAGCTCCGGCTGCAACATACTCCGCCTTGGCGGTTGAGAGGGCTACCGAATTTTACTTTTGGAAGACCAAGATACAAGACAATTACCAAGGAATTGACATGTTCCACTTGTGCTCTTCCTATCTACCCTACAACCCGCATAGTCGGCATCCGAAAAACTCGTCATTGAAAATTGCCCGGTTTTCGGATACCACAAACCCATTTCAATAGTGCCCTTAAGGTATTTAATAATGCATTTTACCACTACTAAATGAGACTCCTTAGGACATGATTGAAAACGAGCACAAAGACAAACGGAAAACATGATATCCAGCCTACTAGCCGTCAAATACAATAAACTACCAATCATACTACGATAAAGCTTAATGTCTACACTTTTACCTTGTTCATCCTTGTCAAGCTTGGTAGTTGTTGCCATGGGAGTTTTGCTCACTTTAGATCCTTCAAGCTCGAACCTTTTGATTAATTCCTTTGTGTATTTGGCTTGATTGATGAAGATCCCATCCTTCCTTTGCTTGATTTGGAGTCCAAGGAAATAGTTGAGTTCCCCCATCATAGACATTTCAAATTCTTCCTTCATGCATGATTCAAAAACTTGGCAAAGAGATTCATTAGTAGACCCAAAAATAATATCATCTACATAAATTTGCACAATAAGAATATCATTTTCTACATGTTTTGTAAACAATGTTGTATCAATTTTTCCTTTCTTAAAACCATTTGAAATTAAAAATGAAGAAAGTCTTTCATACCAAGCCCTAGGGCTTGTTTTAAACCATAAAGAGATTTATCTAATTTAAACACAAAATCCGGATGTGTAGGATCAACAAACCCGGGGGGTTGTTCAACATACACCTTCTCTTCAATAAAACCATTTAGAAAAGCACTTTTAACATCCATTTGAAATAATTTAAAATCTTTATATGAGGCAAATGCTAGTGTCATCCGTATGGCCTCAAGCCGTGCTACGGGTGCAAAGGTTTCTTCAAAATCGATTCCTTCGATTTGAGTGTAACCTTGGGCAACTAACCTAGCTTTATTCCTAACAACGTTACCCGATTCATCCAACTTGTTCTTAAAGATCCACTTAGTACCAATTGTTGGTCTATCGTGGGGCCTAGGAACAAGGTGCCAAACTTGGTTGCGCTCAAATTGATTGAGTTCCTCTTGCATGGCTAGCAACCAATATGAATCGGCCTCGGCTTCGAGGACGTTCTTGGGTTCAACATGTGAAATAAATGCATAATGTCCACAAAAATCATGAAGTTTAGAGCGAGTGGTTACCCCTTTAGATACTTCACCTATGACGAGGTCCTTGGGATGATGAGGATTGTATCTCCAATCCTTTGGAAGTTGTTGAGTAGGCTCCACTTCATTTGTTTGATTTTCATTTCCTTGAGCCTCTTCTACTTTAGCTTCACTTCCTTCATTATCCTTTGGCTTGTCTCCCATAGTAGGTGTATCCTCTAAGGTCACTTTCTCCAAGCCTTCATTCAAAGCATCTATTTCTACAACATTCTTAACAAACAAGTTAGATTCTTCAAACTTAACATGTATAGATTCCTCAATAGTCAAAGATGATCTATTGAAGATTCTATAAGCTTTACTAGTATTAGAATAACCCACAAAAATTGCCTCATAAGCTTTAGCATCAAATTTTCCTAAATTATCTTTTGTATTTAGACAAAACATTTACATCCAAAAACCTTGAAATATGAAACATTTGGTTTTCTAGAAAAGTACATTTCAAAGAAGTCTTTGAAGTATTTTTACACAAGAAAACACGATTTGATATATAGCATGATGTATTTACGGCCTCGGCCCACAAATAATGTGGTAGACCTCACTTAGCATTGTCCTAGCCATCTCTTGTAAAGTTCAATTTTTCGTTCAACTACTCCATTTTGTTGTGGAGTTCTAGGACAAGAAAGTTCATGCTTAATTCCATGTTCTTCACAAAAAGTGATAAAGGGTAGGTTAATGAACTCACCTCCCCTATCACTTCTTATTCTTAAAATTGAAGAATCTTTTTCCTTTTCAACTCTTTTCTTAAAGGCTTGAAAATGTGAAAAGGCTTGATTTTTGTGTTCAAGAAAGAAAACCCAAGTAAAACGTGAAAAGTCATCAACCAAAACAAGTGCAAATCTATTCCCACTTAGACTTTTGGTTTGAGTAGGACCAAATAAATCCATATGGATCAACTCCAAAGGACGTGATGTCATGATATCCTTAATTGATTTGAAAGAAGACTTGGTTTGTTTCTCAAATTGACATGCGTCACAAACCCAGTCCTTTTCAAAATTCAAGTAAGGAATACCTTTCACCATTTCCTTTGTATTTAACCTAGATATATGGTCAAAAGAAATGTGGCCTAATCTTCTATGCCACAACAAAGAGTCATCATCGAGGGCTTTTAAACAAGTAATATTACAAGACATATTAGACATATCTATCATATAAACATTACTTTCACGAAAACCGAAAAACACACAAGTATTAGATATTCTATCAATTACTTTACAAACTACATTATCAAAACAACATCAAAACCTTTATCACAAAGTTGACTAACACTCAAGAGGTTATGCTTGAGGCCATCAACTAAACTACATTCTCAATTAAAGGGGATGTGCCGATTTTTACATTACCAATACCGATGATTTTACCCTTGGCATCATCTCCGAAGATGACGGTGCCACCTTCATGGTATCTTGATAGGGTTGCAAAGTTGTTGATGTCCCAAGTCATGTGCCTTGAGCAACCACTATCAAGATACCACAATCCTCTACGTCGTTGGGCCTTGGAAGGTACCTACATCATTTAACAAAATTGTTGACTTTGGTACCTAAATTTTCTTGGGTCCTTGAAAGTTAGTGCTTCGAACCCAAACATTATGACAAGATGCACTTAGTCTATCATAACAAAAATTAGCTAAGTGCCCTTTCCGCCCACAATGTGAACATGAGAACACTCTTCCATACATGAATGCATGATGTGTGTGTGAAGTGTGAGCATGTTTTGGGGGTTTGCCACGATGTAAAGGTTGTGTGGTATGAACATAAGCATGAGCATGGTAAACAGTTTTCTTAGGGGCTTGTTTCTTAGGAAACATGGCCTCTATCTTCTTCTTATAAAACTCACAATTTTTCAAAACAATTCCTAATGAGTCTATTCTTTCTTTAAGCATGGTAATCTCATTAGAATTAATTAGTGGGGACTTGCCTTTACAAGAAATCTTATATTTGTCAAAATCTTTTTGGGTGGAAACAAGAGTGGAAAGTAATTCATCTTTTTCTTTAGAAAGAGTAAAAACTTGATGATTAAGAGATTCATTTTCCTTTTCATTTTTAAATACTTTTTCTTAAGAAAATCATAGTTATGTGATAGTTCTACAAATTCTTCTCCTAATTCATCCATGGAAAGCTCATCATTAAGAGAAGTGGTAGGGGTTACCTTGCTTGCGCTTTCATTTGCCATGAAGCACATGTTGGCGGTGTCGATTTCCTCCTCGGATTCGCTCTCGGAATCCCATGTAGCCTTCATTACTTTCTTCTTGTAGGGCTTCTTTGAGGTGGAGGGCTTTACTTTATCCGGGCACTCCGCAACAATGTGTCCCGGTCTTTGGCAATTGAAACAAATAATCTTTCTTTCTTCTTTGCCTCCTTGCCATCTCCTTCTTCCTTGGAATTTAGCCTTGTTATAGACCCTCCGGACGTTCTTCACAAGAAGTGAGAGCTCTTCGTCATCTTCTTCTTCATCGTCTTCGTCGGAGTGTGTGGATTGACTTTTGAAGGCTATAGTCTTCTTCTTGGAAGGACCCATTTCCTCCCTAGCTTTTCTCTCCATCTCATGGGTTTTGAGGTTCCCAATGAGACCAATTAGCTCCATCTCCTCCTTGTTATTGAGTTCCTTCAAGGTGGTTGCTTTTACTTCCCATGAAGGACGAAGAGCTCGGATGATCTTTCTAACTCTTTGATCGTTGTCGATAGCATCACCTAGAGAAGAAAGTCCATTAGTGATCTTTGTAAATCTTGTAACCATATCATCTATAGTTTCATTTTCTTGCATGCAAAAATTTTCATATTGGGACCGAAGAAGGTCTATCTTAGCCCTCTTCACTTGTGAAGTCCCTTCATGAGTAACTAGCAAATGTGTCCAAATTTCATATGCGGACTTGCAATGAATAACTCTAGCTATATCATCATCATTAAGGGCTTGAAGGAGTGCATAATGAGCCCTAGCATTGGCATCAAACTCCTTAGTCTCAATTTCGGACCAAGTAGATTCATCACCGGGGGGTGCACTAAAAGGTTTGGTCACGGCCTTTGCAACTCGACTACCTAGAGATTGCAAGAAAACGGTCATCTTAACCTCCCATATGGGAAAGTTAAGTCCATCAAACTTAGGGGGTGTCTTAATACCATTGGCCATCTTTACTAAGTGAGAATGAATGAAATGATTAGCAAAATTAGGATCTCTCTAAGGTTGTTAAGCCAAGAGCCTAGTAACCAAGCTCTGATACCAATTGAAAAACACCTAGAGGGGGGGTGAATAGGTGTAATTGCTAATCTAACAATCTTTTTAAAATTAAGATGGATGTATGATGCAACGATCTCTCAAAACAAGACTAAGAGCCGAATACCACGTGAGAGGTTCTGAACTCCTTCCTCCCAATTCCCCTTGAATGGGTTAGAGGTGCGCAATGCAACCTTATTGTATGAGAATTGATCGAACAAAGAATGAATAATATGCAATGATGAAATGCACACAAGATATATCACAAGTATCACAAACTAGAGGCAATAACACAAAGAAAGAAAACTAGATCTCAAGCAAGTAATTGAAAGCAATAGAGAGCAAGAGAAATTTAAAGCAAAATGGACACAAAGCAATCGCAAACACAAGATGTTTGTTTCGAGATTCGAGCCACCGCTCTACTCCCCGCCTTCACCTCCGTGAAGGGTTTCCACTATCCACAGAGGACGCTTACAACGGTCTACCGAAGACCCGAGCACCGAGCTCCACCAATTACAATAACCTCTACCGAAGAGGTGTCTCCACAAGAACAAGAAGAGGAACAAGCAACCAAAGTGATCACAACAAGATCACTAAACTCTTTACAATATCTCTCTCTTTTACAACTTCCTTATAGAGTGAGTAAGGATTTTTGGTTCTAAGAAGTGTAGTGAGAAAACACTCAGTTGTAGGATGATTTTTGCTAGAGAACACAACTGAAAACAAGCTCAAGAAAGAGTTGGAAATGAAGAGCTTAAACACTTTCTTTTCTTTTTGAAAACTATGAAAACTTGAGGATTTTTCTTGGTGTTTTGCAAGAGACTCTTTTCCTCTACTTATAGGGAGAGAAATAAGTTAAAAACAATTTATTTTAAGCTTATTTGCTCTGAAAAAGATCTCCTAAACCTCAGAAAAAGTCTGCCAAAACAGATTAAAAAGACAGATTTCAGAATTGCACAAAAGAGGAAAGAGCCGTTGGGCTTTTGCAGGCCTGGCGGCCGCCAGCTCTGCTGGCAAAGAGACGTTGGGCTCCGGTCGACCCCAGGGTCGACCGTCCTCAAGGAGAAACAAAGTGTTCTGCGGGCGGTAGACCCGGGCGGTCGACCCAAAAAACCCGAGAGCAACTGCAGAAAGTCGATCGACCCGGGCGGTCAGCCGACAGACGCGCACAAGCGTGCACGTCCTGATGCAGGCGCTGGTCGACCGGGCCGGTCGGCCGGTCAAGCCTGAAACAGAAAAAAAGCAGCAGTAGGACTTTGACAAATTTTGTAAAAATATTTTGAAGTAAAAAATATCTAAGTATCATGATGAAAAGAGTATACATGATTTAAATATGATATATGTCTTTGTAAAACTTGGAGTCATGAATCTTTGTCAAGTCATGAGAAAAACTTAGAAACAAAAATTTTAACTATGAAAACTTGTATACATAATTGTGTGTGTGTGTGTGTCCTAGAGCAAATTTCCAAAACTTAAACTTTAACAAACTATTTCTTACATTGGTTCTAAGTACTACAAGTGCTTCAAGAGGGCTTTCACCATATGATCTTCAAAACTTGATTCTTGAGCCCAAATTGAGTTGACTTGAGTCCAAAACACTTTCCTTTAGGGAAGAACCCTGAAACACACTTAAACAACAAACATTATTAGTACAAATAACTAATATGTTTTGTAATCATCAAAACACACTAAACACGGGTGATTGTAACCTTGGGCCAACATTATGACCATATAAAAATATTTTGTGATAATACTAGTACTATTCATATGACTAAGAATGCAAATTAACATAGTAAGACCAAGCACATTGAGATTAGATATCACTTTCTTAGAGATCATTTTGAGAAAGGTGATATAGAGATTGATTATGTTTCTTCGGATTTGCAACTTGCTGATATTTTCACTAAACCACTTGATTTTAATAGATTTTCCTTTATATGTGGTGAACTTAATGTTTGTGTTATTGAATAAAATTTTTTTTTTGTTTCTTTATCCCTTTTTGATGTATGACAAAAAGGGGGAGAATATGAGTTCTTGTGTTCTTGTATATGAGTTCTAAAACTAAAAACATGTGTGTATATGGTTTTTGCAAGAGTTTTTAGTCTCATGTTTCATGTTTTTGAATTGCTTTTACTTGTTTAATATAGCATTAATTGAGGGGGAGTTTTACCTCTCTCTTTATATCTTTTTGATATAGCCTATATGTTTTGTCATCATCAAAAGGGGGAGATTGTTGGCCCAAAAGGTTACACTCTCCATTTGTTTAAAGTTTTGATGATAATAAAACACATAGGAGCTATATGGTACTAATAAGTTTGTTTAAGATGAGTTTCAGGTTAGTACCTTTTATGAAGGCCATTGCTTAGCTATTGCAAGGTTTTCTAGGTTCATGGAGCAAATAAGGCAAATGACAAAAGAGGAAATGTCCATAGAAGAGAAGGCTCTAGCATGACATTGCATGGCTCAAGACTTCATTATGGCTCAGAGACTTCATTAGATTTGTTTTTGTTTTATAGTTTTGTTAAAGAACAGTGAATAGGTTTGAAGCTCAAAATTCCTGCACACAAGTTTTTGCGCACATGTCCTTTCTAAAAATTTCTCCTATATATATATATACAAAATATTTTTAAATATAGTCTATTACTTATAAACTCAATTTTGTGTATTATACATAGTTCTGATCAAAACTATTTTGTAAACCATCAAAATCTCCTTAAAATCCTTTTCAAATTTTAGTTTTTGACCTGAGGCCGTCGACCGCCGGTCGACCGACTCTGTTTCAGGTCAGATCGGTCGACCGACCGGTCGACCGGGATTCTGACCGTTGGGTGCGTGCATGTGTGCACGTTTCTCGGTCGACCGGACCCCATTTCTGGTCGACCGACCTTCGGCCGACTGAAAGTCAGTGACTCTCTGTTTGTTGCGGTCGACCGGGCGGTTGACCGTGGGCCTGCAATGGCTCTATTTTTTGAAAACCCGGTCGACCGGCCGGTTGACCGAGGCTGTGTTTCAGCCTTAACGGCTATTTTTTAAAACACGTTTTAAATTGTCCTTTTTGTCTCTAAACGAGTTTAGGGGCTGGTTTTTGGGTCAAATATTTACCCTTTAATCCCTAGCAATATCCTATAAATAGGGGTGATTAGGGTTGTGGGATGAACAACAATCATTTTGCAAAAAAATATTCAAAGTTTAAAGGCTTTCAAAAGGGTTTTGTTCTTGGTTTTTGTGCTGAAAATCTCTCTCATTTCTGAAGTTTTTGTTTCAAAGCTCTCTCAAAATTCATTTTCTTTTTCCACTTACAATACTAGAGCTTCAATCCTACTCATTGTTCTATAGGGCTTTTGTAAGGGAAAATGATTTTTCAAAAGAGAGTTTGTGGTCTTTTGATCATCAAGAGAATACTTGTACTTGAGATTGTGGAGTTGGGTACTCCGGTGTGATTGTAACTCTTTGTGAAGTTATAGTGGTTAGAAATCCTTCTGGGTGAAGGCGGGGACGTAGAGTTGGGTGCTCGAACCTCGGAAAAATTCTTGGTGTTTGCGTTTGGTTTACGTGCTTTAATTCCTTGCTTTATATTCATTGCTTCATTTACTTGCTCTACATATTAATTGCTATATACACTTGTTTCATATTCATATTGTCGATCAAATACTCATATAATAAGATTGCAATACGCACCTCAAACTCTTATCTAGAGGAATCACGAGGAAGGAGTTCAGAGCCCTTCATGGGGTATTCGGCTTCTAGTCTTATTTTGGGTGATCGTTGCATCATAACATTTTTATTGTGCATTGATTAGCATTATCACCTATTCACCCCCCTCTAGGTGATTTCAAGCTTGTTAGTGGTTGGGAAGTTAGAGTGTTAGACCCATCATCATGAGCCATCAATGGCTCTTACAAGAGTAAGGCCAAATCGAGGCTATTAGATTCATGTGGATTATCATAAAAGAAGTTAGCAAGTAGGTGGTTAGTAGTTAGTTGCCATGAGAGAAAAGATTAGCTATGCATGTAAAAGAAGTTAGATAGAAAACAAAGAGAGGTAAAGAGAGCACCTTTCAAAGCTTGTCACCTTCTATTACAAGCACTCTTGCATTCCACTCATGTATTACTCTTTCTCCTAATACAAGTTCTAAAACAAAATGGAAAATACAATGGGGAAGAAGAACTAACCTAAACTAAACTACCCTAAACTACAACATGAAAATGAAACTATCCTAAACTCTGTATATCCTCAACTCCAGACCTCAGAGGGGTTTTTATAGCCACCAAGGAAGGGGGGAGCTAGGCTGGAACAGCTGGCCAAAATCCTGGGCCTGGCCGCGGCCAGCCCTTTTAGGTCACGGATCCGCGGCTTCCATGGGGAGACGCGCGCTGTCCTGTCCGTGTCCTGTCAGTTCCTATGCCCGGTTTCTGGTTTGCACCCCGGTTTTGATGAATCAGCTTCTCTAGGTCAATAGCTATGATATAGGCCTTTGATCACCCATTAAATGGTGATTTAGGGTCTTCTTCTTCATTTGCACACCATGAACCTAGGATCAAGCAAGTAAAGCTTTATTAGCAGAATTTTATATTAAATAAATATGAGAATGTGATGAAAATTATGCAAAATTAGAGACTAATCATACCCCCACACTTATCTTTTGCTCGTCCCGGGCAAAACAAAAACTAAGGAATTATTACAC
This sequence comes from Agave tequilana, assembly GCA_038442645.1. NCBI lineage: Eukaryota > Viridiplantae > Streptophyta > Magnoliopsida > Asparagales > Asparagaceae > Agave > Agave tequilana. The sequence goes on from JAVJIF010022198.1 coordinate 26,326, forward strand.
CACTTTCGCAGGTGACGCGATTGCACTGAATATGTGCAACAAGCTGTTAAACCTCTAAGTTCCCCTAGAGGAGGAGTTTTTGTCTCCTGAGGGTTTTCAGCGGATTCCACCCACAAAATCCATAAAGAAAGAAATCAATATTAGTATTTTGGAAAACGCATTTTTTTTGAAATAGAGAAAAGTGTTGAAGCATTTTTGTGAAAATATAAGTGATCCAAGTCAGAGGTTAACCAGAAATTGTTCTTTCTTAAACTAAGTCAAAATGCAAAAAATCTTGTTATAAATTAAATGTAAGAATTTAAAATTGAATTGACTTTTTGATCTTTCATAAAACTCTTAGAAAAATATGCACTTTGTGAACTATGAAGTTTTTGGGATATCGACTCTAACTTTCATGCCATTTGTTTATATATATTATATATATTATTTTTTTTCTTTTTCTTCCCTTAGTTTTCTTAGGCTTTCTTATTTACCCAGGTAGTGAGCCTTTAGCCGGTGACTCCCAACCAGATGGTCTTAGGGCACCACATGAGAAAACATCCCTCGGACTTAAGGACTCGAGTAAATAATGCCACAAAACTAAGGGGATTATTTTATTTTTATCTACCATTTTAGGTGTGAATAATCATGCTTCCTGAGGCATAATTACCCAACTTCAATAAGTGATTTTTATTTATCATAATTTTTTTTGAATATATATTTTTTTGACATTTTCAGTCTTTGTTTCAATCCCAAAAATTGTGTAAGTGTGGAGTGCATAAATCTAAGGCAAAAAATTCAAGATCAAATTATCTTTTCAATTTTACTTTCTTATCCTAAAATTTAAACAAGACCTATTATTTTGACTTGGTTTAAAATTTCATAATTTTAGGTCTTCCTAATTCCTAAGATAATCTTAATTTTATTAAAAATAAATCAAAACTACTTATCTTGTTTCAAAAAGCTTCGTAAAAATTTTTTATAAAAGTTTTTTTTGTTTAATTAAAAAGAAGTGTAAAAGGAAGAAAATATAAAACTAACTACGTTAGTAAACCCTCCCCTACACTTATCTCATGCATGGTCCTCAATGCATCGTGAATGTGTAAATACATGAAACAAATAGAGAGGAAAGGAAGATTACCTCAAGGGGGTGGCTCCGGTGGTGGTCTGATTGGGCCAAGCATTGCGACCCAATCAAGATATCGTGGATTTTTCAGAAACCTACCAAGAACCTCTCTAATATGACCCAAGAAAAGAATGATGGATTGAATAGTCTTATTGAAGATTTTATCCCCATCTAATTTCCAATTTTTCAAAAATAATTACTGAATCACTTTTGTCAACATTCTTGTCCAACAATGAAGTGTGAGTTTTGAAAATGATGGATTTGGACTTAAATGGAATAGGAAGAAAAACCGATATCGACTCGGAAAGTTGACTCAGATCAAGTCGAGAGTCAACAATGAGAGTCAAAATTGGTTTAAAAATAGGGTCAAAACCAAAGAAATGATGTTCACATACTTTCCCCATAGTGTGATCATAAGATATTGATGATTCAATTTCACAGTATACGGGTATAGGATTTAATGTTGACTCCAGAATAGAGAAAAAATCTGATAAAGATACCGGAGTCATTAATGAATCAAAAAGTGAAATGGAATTCCCAATAGGAGGTTCAGGATCACATTCAGGTTCGATTTCAATTTCAGGAAAGGGACAACTTGCCAGAATGTCCAGGTGACTTTCATAACTTGGAGTTTGGTCAAGTTCGAATGTGTGTTCTAAAATTGAATCTGGATTCCAAAATGACATGATTCAAGGGTCCAATCAGTAGAGTTAGGGATATAAGGATTGGTCAATGGTTGACAAGAAAGATTTTCTTCTCTCTTATTGATCAGATCGCTCATTATTGAGTCTAACCTACTGACAGACAGGGTAACAAAATGTTGAGTCTGAATCATGTCTTCCATACTTTTTATAATTGGTTTTTTCTTGAAAAGATGAGTATGGAAGTTGATTTTGAAAATTGTGGTGAAATTGTGAGTCCATCGGATTTTGCAGTTGCTGCTCGGACTCACGCAAGGGTTCCATACTCAAGTCCAGTATTGAAGTTTGTTCATTTTGAATAGGTGAGACTAGAAAAGATGAGTAGGACTCTTGAAAACTTGGAAAAGATGAGTAGGACTCTTAAAAACTTGGTTGAGATGAGGAGTCCAACATGTTTTGCATTCTATCACAAAAGACTTCCAAACGCTTTTCTAACTCAGATTCTTCTTTAATTGGATGCTCTAGAAAAGGAGTATGTGGAGTTTGATATGAGAAGGATTGTGAATTGAGCAAATTTTGCATTTGTTGTAGGGACTCTTCTATACTCCTTTCAAAATTAGATTTTTCTTCAGGTGGTGGAACAGGAAAAGGAGCATATGAACCAAAATCGGGGAATGAAAATTATGGACAAGGTGGCTGAAAATTGGACTCGGGGGGTTGAATCCCATGAACTCGGTGAAGAGTTGAAATTATTTTGAAGATTATAGTCATATGATTGAGGATAAGGGTCAAATTGAGTCGGATAATCCCAACTCGACATATATGGTTGTTCATGTTGTACATAGCTGGGCAGGAGTTATCCGAGTCAAATGAGGTCGGAGTGAAAATATGGATTTATATAATGATTGAAAGAATTATTGTTGTTAAAATCTATTTCACAATTTACAAAAAAAAAAGAAAACAAACAAACAACAAACAAACAAACAAAGAAAAAGAAAACAAGCCTATGCAAGGGTTGACTTAGACCTAGACGACTCCTAACTGGTTAGACTGTCCACGGAGGGTCTATTGTTGGAAGCTGACCACGAGTTAATTGGTCAGGTAGGGGCAAGATCAGTGGGAGGTATCCGTGCCGGAGCAACGGGCCTAATTATGCCAAACCACCGTTCTTCGAGGTTTCGCCTCTCAATCCCCAATCTTAGACACCGATTTAGCAAGAGTCAAATTCTAACAACTTCCCCCTTAGGTCAATCTCCTAAATGAGTCTGAGATGTCCCTAGGGGCCAACGTCTAGCAATTTTTATTAAGGCGTGGGTTGTTTCAGTGAGGAGGTGATTTTTGGGCTAAGGGAGGGTAATAACTTCCCCAAATTATGTTGTATTGGGTGTTGCCCTTAAGTTTAATTTGTGCAAGTGTGCAATATAAATAAGATGAATACAAAAAAATGAGTAAATCACTGAAGTGTTTGTCCTAACTATATGCAATGCAATATGTATACCTCCTATCAGTATCACAACAACATAAGAATCAAATACAGTATATTGGAATAAAAATTGACACGTGCCTAGATGCAAATGTCTAAACTGTTTTAAAGCATCCAATTTCTGTATTTTAGTTCTTACAATTATTTACAGTGCACAGGTAATATAAACAAAAATTAGCAGTAGAATATAAAAATATACAAGAATTACCCAACTATACTTGAGCAAGTGTGGACTTCTGTAATGCTAAAACTTTAACCTCCACACCAAAAAACAAAGAAGAAAAATTAGCAAACTTGTGAAATCAAACCGTTCCCATCCCCGGCAACGGCGCCAAAATTTGATCGGGGTAAAACCGCACACAAAAAGTTTATGTTTTGAAGTTAAGATTTAAAGTGTGCGTGCTTTAGCTTCCTCGATACTTCCGTTATAGCATAGAGGCTAAAACGAGTCGAATCCATAAGGACGGGAGGCGATAGAAGCTTTACCGGTTGATTCACGTGTTTGTTAAAAAGTTCTTCAAAGTTTTAAAGAATGAAAACAAAATAAAACACATAATGAAAAGAGAAGTACGGTGAAATACGAAGAAGTGGGAAACATAGAATAGAATGGTATTTGTGGTTTTTGGAATATTTCTAAAACAAGTGGAAGAGAAAGAAAATTCACGGCTACTAACTACTAATGAATCCACCAACACGCTAACCTCTTAGTGATAGTTGTCTCACATGTATCATTGCCATCACTAGTCCTTGGTTCAAGAGCAATTCAAAGCATGACCCATATGTAGCTCATCACAACCAACTCAACAAATAAATGCAAGCTGTACTTAAATCATCAAAACCCAATAAGAGCAAGCATGAAGTAAAGTAATGTTAGCTTGTTAGATGGTTAGGAAGTTAGAGTGTTAGATCCATCATCATGAGCCATCAATGGCTCTTGCAAGAGTAAGGCCAAATCAAGGCTATTAGATTCATGTGGATTATCATAAAAGAAGTTAGCAAGTTGGTGGTTAGTAGTTAGTTGCCAAGAGAGAAAAGATTAGCTATGCATGTAAAAGAAGTTAGATAGAAAATAAAGAGAGGTAAAGAGAGCACCTTTCATAGCTTATCACCTTGTATTACAAGCACTCTTGCATTCCACTCATGTATCACTCTTTCTCCTAATACAAGATCTAAAACAAAATAGAAAATACAATGGGGAAGAAGAACTAACCTAAACTAAACTACCCTAAACTACAACATGAAAATGAAACTATCCTAAACTCTGTATATCCTCAACTCCTGACCCCAGAGGGGTATTTATAGCCACCAGGGAAGGGGGAGCCAGGCTGGAACAGCTAGCCAAAATCCTGGGCCTGGCCGCGGCCGTACGGCGCGGCCAGCCCTTTTAAGCCGCGGATCCGCGGCCTCCATGGGGAGACGCGTGTGGCGCTTTGACCCCCGCGCTGTCCTGTCCATGTCCCATCAGTTCCTATACCGGATTTCTAGTTTTGTACCCCTGGTTTTGATGAATCAGCTTCTCTAGGTCAATGGCTATGATATAGGCCTTTAATCACCCATTAAATGGTGATTTAGGGTCTTCTTCTTCATTTGCACACCATGAACCTAGGATCAAGCAAGTAAAACTTTATTAGCAGAATTTTATATTAAATAAATATGAGAATGTGATGAAAATTAAATAAAATTAGAGACTAATCAGAGTACAAAGAAGTCCTTCTTACTCAGCAAAAGGTTGCACTCACTCCTTAAAACGTGGAAGAAACACGAAGCTCGTCCTCTTGACTGTGGCCGGGAACAACAGATCAACTTCCTCTCCTCTTGAGAATAATAGTATTTCTCGAGGTCAAAATGCAAGGGAGCATTCTGATTCCACCCGACTAACTAGTGTGAAAGTCTTCACAAGGCCGCAATCCTTCGCTTAATGGGAAGCTCCACCACTAGAAAGTCATCCAATGAGCATGAGTTTTTTGTCATTGTCACTTCTTTGAGTAAGATTGTTGAAGGGAGGATCCGAGATCTTACTGGTGACGTCATCTTTCCCGTGACTTTCAAATGCGCCGTGCTCACTGTGACCAGGAAGGATCCGAGACATTACTGGTGCATCATGTCCAATGAGGCCTTGATGTGTATCGACAACCACACGGATCTTTCTTACCCTTAGATAGAAGCTCTGACTTCCTGAGTGCTCGCCAATCGAACAAGCTGGCCGATCTAAATATTCTCCCATGAACCCGGCAAAGACGCTGGATCCAGCACCATCGATATGACTAGGACCTACAGAAAAAAACCAAGGGTTAAAATTCTGCAAAGACAGAAAATAGAAAGCCAGAAGCACAAACGCGGAGCTGAAGTCATGAACTCCAGACGCGAATCTTATAGAAGTGGAGATAGAAAATATGGATCCAAATGCAGTCTGATATTAGACTCGCATCTGATAATTGAGATGCAAGCATAAATCAAAGACGCGGACTCGAGTCTTGAAACATTCTAAAATTGCTCCAGATGCAGGCCCGCATCTAGAGCTTAAGACGCGAAGCTTGTCACATTCACGTCTAAAGATCTTAAAAGAACAAACTAAAAATTTTCTAAGTCAAGAACCCCAAACGCAAGCTTCATATACAAAACTCACGTTTCAAGTCTCAAAACGCGAAGTTCATCACACTCGCGTCTAAAGAACTTGAGACTTAGACATTTGAAGTCAATAAGCCCGTGTTTCATCAGGTAACACAAAAAGCGTGTTTGCAGAGCATGGACGCATGAATCTCAAAGAAAGAGATTTCAGAAAGGGATCAAGAGACGAAGTCTCTTCATGACTAGTGATGGCAGAGCCTCAAGGAGACCGGGCCTTATCATGGCAAAAGCCATTTTCTACCTAAAGAAAAGTTCTCTAAAAGTTGGACTTCATTTATCAAGGCACGGCCGTAAAATCACTTAATGCCATGCTTTTTAATAGTGATAATCTTCAAAAAAGATTGAAAGAAAGCATTGAAGCTTTGGGTACTTTTTATTCTTCAGAGCACATGCCCTTGAAGGGAAGGAGAACAATCAAGACAGAGTTCTTCAGAGCATATGCCTGCGAAGGAAAACAGTCAAGTTGAATGACTGTTCAGAGGCTATGGCCTATTTATAGGCTCCCTAAATGGCCCGTAATTAATGGCATAAAAATCAAAGTCATTCTTAAAGGTCAAAATTAATAGCCTTAGTTCCTACGAGTATCAAATCCAGTCTGGATGAGTGGTTGGGAAAAGAGTTGTGTAGAGTATTAGCACAAATATGTAACAAAGAGATGAAGGTTAGAATCCACCTTGATGCTAAGTCCACTTCACAAATGTATTTAAAGATTGATTTACCCTTTCCAATCTCCGATATAGTAAATGGCTATACCGGGTCGATCTTCCGGGAGAGCTAGCGATGGAAGCGTTACGGTTTTCAAGTGAAGCAAGAAGACGAAGAATCTTCTATGTAATTACACAAGTGCAAGAAGAAAAGAAGTGGTGGTTGTGTGAATCATGGAAAAAGAAACCAAAAAGAACTTGAGTGAAGTGTGTTTGTAAAGAAAGAGAAACTATTGAAGAAAGTGTTGGAAAAACTTTTAGATGATAAGATACATGGCTAGCTAACTTTACCTCATTGCTAACTTACTATACTCAATGGTGATGCTTTATTGCCTCGTATTGACTCATTGGCAATTGATATAACTTGCTTGTTTGTTCAAGTTCTTTACCTTCTTGAAGATGAGTATTCTCTTGTTCTAGCTTGAAGCCTCACAATGAGTCATTGGCTCTCTTAGATAGATGTTCAATTGATGAAATCTAGAGGTGACACTCAAGGATGCTTAAAAAGAAGATACAACGTTCATTCAAACATTCAAGACATAACAACAACTAGTAGCTTGAAGTAGGGAAGTTGTTCTTACAAGTAGCATATGTAGGTGAACCATCTTCATGTTCCATCAAAGGCTCTTGTTCTAGACAAGGCTCTAAATGAGGCACACATGAGTCATAGGTGGTATGAACAAGCAATTGTCAAGAGAAATCAACTCTACTTTCTTGGTAAGTTATAGAAGTAATCACAATGCAAGTATAAAGATAGCATCATCCAAGGAGATAGAAGTTAGCTAGGCAAGTTCTTAGCTAGCCATGCAATAAAGATTTAGCTAGCCATTACACTACAAACAACACAACTATTCATGAAGTAAAGCAACAAAACATAAGCAATAGAGATGAACTAGAATCAAAGTAAGAATTTAAAGCAAGGTAAAGTAAAGCATACTAGAGTTTGCAAAGAGATGAATGGAGCTCTTTTGATTAATCCTTGGCCACAAGAATGTCACTTCCTTGGTACAAGCTCTCAAACAGCACTCTCTCTCTCACTTTGTCAAGATCTCTAGGAGGAAGAAGATGAAGTCTAAAAACCTAGGAGAAAGCAAAAATACAAGAATTTTCTCCTATTTTCTTCTCTCTCTTCTCTGTTTTTCGTGTGCAGCTCTGGTCCTCTATTTATAGCCATAAGTGAGAAGCTTCGAGAATCCTGGCCGTTACCACAAAATCCGGGCTCCAACGGCCTCCAAACGACCGCAGATCCGCGGGAAAATCCCGAGATTTGCGGCAAAATCTGGGCCGTTGAGCCCAGATTTTCTGTTACGATCTTGTTGTTAGTTGGTTAGCCACGTGGCCTTCTGGAATCTTCAATGGGCGCGCGGATCTCAACTGAATCCAAATTTAAATCTTGGCTCTTTATGGATTTAATTACTTTAATAATTGTTAATTAAAGTAATTAATTGGCTTCTTCTCTTTTAAGTTGTGGACCTGTAAAAATAGAGAGAAAATGGGTAAGAAATCACATATTATTTACAAAATGCATAGTATAGAAGTGGTAAAATATGTAAACATGTAGAACAATCACACCCCCATACCTAGCTTTTGCTCGTCCTCGAGCAAAAAAGAAAGAAAAAGAAAGAAAAATAAAATCCTAACTAATTTATTACACCACTTTCGTAGGTGACACGATTGCACTGAGCACGTGCAACAAGCCGTTAAACCTCTAGGTTACCCTAGAGGAGGAGTGTTGTCTCCTGAGGGTTTTCAGCGGATTGCACCCACAAAATCCATAAAAAAGAAAACAAATGTTAGTGTTTTGAAAATACATTTTGAAATAGAGACATGTTTTCGAACTATTTTTGCAAAAATATAAGTGATCTAAGGTCATAAGTCCACCTATAATCATTCTTCCTTAAACTTAGTCTCCATGCAAGATCTTGTTTTTAATTAAGGTAAGAATTCAAAATTGGATTGAATACTTTATCTTTCATAAAACCTAGATAGTATGCACACCGTGACAGTGAAGATTTCTGGGATTTCAACTCTAACCATAAAGCCATTTATTTATTCTCTTTTTTTTTTTTTTTCCCTTAGTTTTCTTAGGCTTTCTAGTTCACCCATGTAGCGAGCCTATAACCGATGACTCCCAAACCAGATGGTTCTAGGGCACCAGATGAGAAAACATCCCTCGGGTTAAAGGACTCGAGTGAAAAAGGCCACAAAACTAAAGGGATTATTCTTTTTGATCACCGTTAGGCGTGAATAATCATGCTTCTTGAGGCATAATTTTCCAGCTTAATGAGTGATATTTTTCACCGTTAGGCGTGAGTAACCATGCTTCTTGAGGCATAGTTATCCAGCTTAATAAGTGATGTTTTATTCTTCTTTTTTTTTTCTTTATTTTATGGCCTTTTAGGTCTTTGTTTCCATCCCAAAAATTGTGTAAGTGTGAAGTGCTTACTATCTAAGGCTAAAATTCAAGATAAAAATATCTCCCCAATTTTACTTACTTAGCCTATAATTTCAAACAAGATCCATTATTTCAACTAGGTTTAAGATGTCATAATTAAGGCTTTCTTAATTTCTAAGATACATCTTAAATTTCTTAAAAATAGATCAAAACTTTGTCTCTTATTTCAAAAAGGTTTTTTTTTTTATATATTTTTTATTTTTCTAAAAGAAAATAAAATCTAACAAGAAAATAGAAAATCTACAAAGAAAAGTAAAAACCTAAAAAGAAAATGAAAAATCCTAAAAAATAAAATGAAAAATCCTAAAAATAAAATGAAAAATCCTAAAAATAAAATGAAAAATCCTATGTGAGCATCTACCCCCCCATACCTATCTCATGCATTGTCCTCAATGTATGCGATATGAAATGATGCATGAAATAGGTAAAGGACAAAACTACTCCCTCTGTCGTTTGGGACCCGCGGTGGTGCTAGGTCCAGCCGACTACGATCTTCTCAACGCGGCCTCCATACTACTTAGTCGAGAGGATTGCTCCTCGATCTTCTTCCTAAGCCGCACCTGCCCCTTGAAAATCTTCTTCATGCCCTTCCAGATGGTGGACATGAAGGCTCGTGTATCAGTGGGGGTTCTTGCCTCCAAAATTGGGGCTCATCAATTTCTTCCAAACTTTCCTCCGAATCAAGCTCCACATGTTCATTTTCAGGCTGAGCAAGAGGTGTCCAAAGTGCGTGCAAGCAGCTATTATACGAGCTTGTGGGCCTCTCTACAGTAACAGGCACTAGGTCAAATGAATTAAAGACAGCGTCTGTTAGGAAATGTTTACACAGACGTGTGATTAATATGGCATGGGAATGCTTCGCACCCCGAGTGCGGGAGGAATTATCAAGAATGGCACGGAAGATGGCCCTACTTAAACAGACCGTGTGGTTGTGTGTCATTAAATCATGAATTACTTGTAACACAGGTCTGTTAAAGGAAGATTGGTGCTCAATTCCAAAAATGTTGCGTTGGACCCAGCTCCAACGCAATGAACATTTCGAAAGGTCGTGTTGGCTTTGAGCCCACGATCCTGAATTGTACAGCGAGCCCCCATGATAGGCATGTAATCTATTAATGGAAGAGGGTCACTATGGTGGGGATAGCTGGGGACATGAGTGCATTGAGCAATAAGTGGAATGGTGACAAAGATGTCACCAAATGGCATGTGAGATACAAATTGGTACGTATCATGGTGTATAGATGCAGGATCAATTGCATTGTAAAATGTAGTGACAAGCTCAGGGCAATAGTATGTATTGTGGTCACTGTCATCATAAACTAAAGAGTACCAACTCCATGAACGTATTCTGTCCACAAAAATATGCCCATATCCCCCACTTTCATTCATAAGTACTGAAAAATCCCTCTCCACATATAAATTTGGTGCCATATATGCTAATGAATTGTAAAGCAAAGGATTTTGAGAGAGAAAATTGCAAACCACCCCCGGAAATCGTAGGGGAAAATCCAAAACAGTAGTGCAGAAGGCACTTGGGAAATAGTTTGAAAGAGTTGCTCTGGATCTTCTACCAATAGAGAAAATCAGCCGACCAAAATTTTTCTGGGCACCAGAGATGGCCAGAATGCGGTGGAATCTCGGCCAGACAGAGCTTTTTGCGGCAGATCTGAAGGATCTGGGGAAGAGAATTTTTGCAGAGGTTGGCTTTTGAAAGAGGTTCTCAGATCTGAAGGGATTCTGCGTTTGAGGGAGAAAAGTGAGTGAGGAGAGTATTTATAGGGGGGAATGAAAATGGGATTTCCAAATTTATCCCTAGGTCAAAGATATAATTACAACCCTAGGTCAAAGGAATTTGGAAATGCATGGAATCCTAGGGAAGAGAAAATCCTAGGAATGTGAAACTTTTATAAGCACAAAAATCCCTAATTTTTTTTCTTTTTATTTTTTTTATTTATTATTTACAAAAAGTGGAAAATTATTTACAAGTGTGATCCCAAATGATATGCAGGAAAAATGCACGGGAAATTATACAGATGGAATTGTCACAAATAAACTGGATCGAAAAGATCCAATTTGTGAACTTCGTGTGACATGATTTCCGTGGTAAGAAATGGCTTTAGACGTTGACCGTTCACAGTGAATATGTTGCCATTAGTCGGGTCAAGAATCTCAATTGCACCGTGGGAAAAGACTTTGTGAACAATGAAAGGCCCTGACCACCTGGTTCTCAACTTACCAGGGAAAAGGTGGAGTCTTGAATTGTATAACAGAACCTTTTGTCCTACGACAAAAATTTTCCGGTGAATAGACTTATCATGAAAAAGCTTGGTTCTGTGCTTGGTGATCCGAGCATTGTCGTATACTTTGTTTCTTAACTCTTCAAGCTCGGATAGCTGCAACTTCCTTAGAACACCAGCTTTATCCAAATCTAAATTCAGCTGCTTTAAAGCCCACATTGCACGGTGTTCTAACTCAACGGGCAAGTGACAAGGTTTCCCAAATATAACTCGATATGGAGACATACCAAGGACAGTTTTGTAAGCGGTCCTGTATGCCCATAAGGCATCAGTTAGTTTGATGGACCAATCCTTACGGTTCTGTCCTACAGTTTTTCTCCAAAATGAGTTTTATCTGTCTATTTGTAACTTCAACTTGCCCATTGGTTTGAGGATGATAAGCCGTGGACAACTTATGAGTGATAGAGTATTTACGCATCAAGGCTTCAAAAGCCCTATTGCAAAAATGACTCCCATTATCGCTTATTATCGCACGGGGGGCTCCGAAGCAAGAGATGATGTGCTCTCTTAAAAACTTGATGACAACATGGTTGTCATTTGTCCGTGTTGGAATAGCTTCAGCCCATTTGGAAACATAATCTACGGCTACCAAAATGTACTGGTGACCGTAGGACAGAGGAAAGGGTCCCATAAAATCGATGCCCCAGAGGTCGAAAATTTCGACTTCCAAGATGGGTGTGAGGGGCATCATGTCTCTTTGTGTAATACGACCCGTCATTTGACACTTGTCACAAAGCTTGCAGAAATTATATGCATCCTTAAAGAGAGTGGGCCAGTAGAATCCACTCTGGAGCACTTTCTCAGCAGTTTTCCGTGGACCAAAATGTCCACCGCAAGCTAACTTGTGACAAAATGTCAAAACGCTCTGATGTTCATCCTCAGGAAGGCATCTACGTATGATTTGGTCAGGACAGTATTTAAATAAATACGGTTCATCCCAAAAGAAGAACTGCATTTGGCGCAGAAAACGGTGTTTTTCTTGTCCTGACCAATGAGAAGGTATTTGCCTGGTAGCAAGGTAATTCACTATATCAACATACCAGGGCTCTCCACACATCTCAAAAATATGCTCGTCAGGAAATCATCGTTAATCGGTATTCTCTCTTTAGGTGCATTCGGGATTCTTGACAAATGATCTGCTACTACGTTCTCAACGCCCATTTTATCTTTTATCTCCAAATCAAACTCTTGCAAAAGAAGTATCCAACGAATCAATCTTGCCTTAGCATCCTTCTTTTGCATCAAGTATTTAAGGGCGGAGTGATCAGTGAAAATTATAGTCCTGGACCCTAGCAGATATTGACGGAATTTCTCCAACGCAAATACAACCGCTAAAAATTCCTTTTCAGTGGTCGTGTAATTGAGTTGGGCATCGTTTAGCGTTCTGCTAGCATAATAGATCACGTGTTGCCTATTATCAATACGCTGTCCTAAAACAGCGCCTATAGCAAAGTCAGAGGCGTCACACATAATCTCAAACGGCTTGGTCCAATCTGGTGCAGATATGATCGGTGCAGAGACAAGTCTACTTTTAAGCTCTTTCCATGACTTTCGACATTCTTCATCAAAGATAAAGGGTACATCCTTCCCTAAGAGATTTGTCAAAGGTCTTGCAATGTTGCTAAACCCTTGAATGAATCTTCTATAGAAACCAGCGTGCCCTAAGAATGATCTAATGTCCTTTAAACATTGTGGTTCAGTGAGCTTCATTATGACTTCCACCTTAGATTTGTCCACCTCGATTCCTATTCGTGATACCTTGTGCCCAAGTACTATTCCTTGCTTGACCATGAAATGACACTTTTCCCAGTTAAGTGTCAAATTTTTCTCCATGCATCGTTGTAAAACCAGTTTCAGATGGTACAAGCATTGCTCAAAAGAATCCCCATAAATTGAAAAGTCATCCATGAAAATTTCCAAAAATTTCTCCACCATGTCCGAGAACAGGCTCAACATGCAACGTTGAAACGTTGCTGGAGCATTGCAAAGGCCGAAGGGCATCCTACGGTAAGCAAATGTTCCAAAGGGACAGGTGAAGGTAGTCTTATCTTGGTCCTCGGGAGCGATTGGGATTTGGTTATATCCTGAATATCCATCCAGGAAACAGTAATACTCGTGTCCCGCCAATCTCTCCAACATTTGATCGATGAATGGAAGTGGAAAGTGGTCCTTAAGTGTGGCGGTGTTTAACTTCCTGTAATCAATACAAACTCGAATCTTCATTGGAAGACGTGTTTGTATCAATTCTTTATTCTCATTCTCCACCACAGTAAATCCAGCTTTCTTAGGTACAGCGTGGACTGGACTTACCCATTGACTATCAGATATGGGATAGATAATCCTATTGTCCAATAGTTTCAAAATCTCAGATCTAACAGCTTCTTGCATAATGGGTTAAGTCTCCGCTGTGGGTCTCTTTTCGGCTTAGCATCTTCCGTCAGATGAATTCTATGTTGAACAATGGAAGGCTAATCCCTTTGATATCAGCCATGGTCCAACCAATGGTCTCTCTATTTTCCCTTAACACAGTCAGAAGGTCCTCTTCTTGTTGCTCAGTAAGATTTGATGCAATGATTACCGGAAAGGATTCCTTCTCATCCAAGTACTTGTACTTGAGATGATTGGGAAGAGCTTTAAGCTCAGAAGAAGGGACAGGATCTATAACAGGTTGCTCATGGTGCAAGGGAAGAATAGGTGTGGAATTAGTGGTCCTTTCAACAGTTGATCCAACAATCTGATCAAGAGTTAGGTCATCCGACTCCAACTCAAACTCTTCTTCAGACTCATACTCAATTTCCTCCACATGTTCACTGGTCAATCCTTCAATCAAGTTCACATCAAAAGACTCATTGCTTACATCCCTTGGCTGCTTCCCTAGATGGAAGACATTCACCTCCTTCATCATATCTCCGAACGTCAGCCGCATTGATCCATTTCTACAATTGATTATCGCATTCGCAGTGGCTAAGAAAGGACGTCCGAGAATGACGGGTGTTTGCGCTCTGTGATTTTGTACGGGCTGTGTTTCTAAAACAACAAAATCCACGGGGTAAATGAATTCCCCGACCCATATCAAAACATCTGTAATTTCCCTTTGGGAATCTTTACAGAGCGGTCAGCCAATTGAATTGTCATCTGGGTAGGACGAAGGTTGCCTAACCCTAACTGCTGATAGACGGAAAGGGGAGAAGATTGATGCTCGCGCCCAAGTCTAGCAAAGCCCTATTTATGGTGGTCTGCCCTATGATACAAGAAATGGTAGGGCTCCCTGGATCTTTGTACTTCACAGGGATCGGACCATTGAGCAGTTCACTTAAGTTGGAAGCCAAAAAGACTTTCTTAGGGACATTTTCTTTTCTCTTTTTAGTACACATTTCTTTCAAAAACTTGGCGTAGGATGGGACTTGTTGAATGGCATCCAAGAGAGGGACATTGATTTGTACTTGATTGAATATCTCTCTTATCTTCTCCATGTGAGCATTCATCTTATGATTTGTAAGCCTATTTGGGAATGGGACAACAGGCTTATATGTTTGCTCATCAACTTTCTCTTTTCCTTTTGACTGGGAAGTGGATGGTTGTGTGCTTGAAGAAGGACTATTTTGCAATGGTTGGATTGGAACAGAAGGTGGTGGCATTGGCACAGATTTGGGAGAATGATTCGAAACCTTATTATCTACATGTTTCCCAGACCTAAGGATTTGAATGGCTTGACATTGGCTTTGGCTGGGTCCCAAGTCTTCAACTTCGTGCAGAGGAAATTGGGCTTTGGGATTTGGTACCGGTTGGCTAGGCAGCATTCCTTTTTGCCTTTCAGTAAAAGAGTTAGCCAACTGCCCTATCTGGATTTGCAATTTGTTCATGTCCTGCTGCTGATTGTTCATCATTGCAGCTTGGGTCTTAGATAAGGTCTCTATCATTTTCTCCAACTCAGAAATTTTCTTGTCTGAAGGATTGGGTGGTGGATGTTGTTGATACTGGGGTTGAAAATTTGCTTGGTATGGCACAGGATTTTGATAGGATTGGAATCTTGGGGCGCTCTGGTATGAATGAACATTTGGTGGGTTCTGGTGGTAAGTCGATGGATGGGACTGAGCAGGGTATTGTTGTGGAAATGGTTGTCTCAGCTGCTCAGGTCCAGACTGACTCCAAGAGAAGTTTGGATGATTACGCCATCCAGGATTATAGGTTTTGGAGTAAGGATTGTAAGTGGGTCTGGTGTATGCGGCATTTGTACTCTCCTGAAACATTTGAGTTTGATAAATTGGACACTCCTCAAACAGATGATTCAGATCATGGCAGTAGGTACAACCCAGATTATCCACAGGTGATGGGTTGACCTGATTTACAGCAGAGTTTTCCCTGGACTCTAGCAATTCAATCCTCTTCATTAATTGTGTTATCTTAGCTTCTGCAGCTATCGAGGATCCTATAGAATGTAAACCAGTTCTGGAAGTTGTGGGTGTGGGTTTCTCAGGACATGACTCCCACTGGATTATCTTTTCCGCTAAGGCCTCAAAAAGATCCCAACCCTGATCTTCATCCTTCTTTAAGAATTCTCCTTGACACATGGTTTCAAGGAGCGTCTTAGTCTGATAATCAAGCCCATCATAGATAATCTGGCACTGGCGCCATTTTTCTATACCGTGATGGGGACACAGGGCTACTAAGTCTTTGAAGCGCTCAAAATACTTCCAAAACGGTTCATTGGCTTCTTGTTTGAACTGCATTATATTCTTCCTCATAATGGCTGTCTTATGGATAGGATAAAACTTTTTAAGAAAGACCTTAACGAAATCATCCCAAGAAGAAGTCGAGCTAACTGGGAGATTATAAAGCCACTTCTTAGCGATATCCTTAAGTGCAAAGGGAATGAATCTAAGTCTGACAGCATCATCGGTAAGCTGGGAAATCCTCATCATAAGGCATACTTCTTCAAACTCTCGGATGAAGAAGTATGCATCCTCAGATTCAAGGCCATGGAATCGTGGAAGTGTGTTTATGAACTGGGGCTTCAACTCAAAATTATTTCCATTAGTGTTCGGGAGGAGAATACAAGATGGAAGTGATGTGCGGATAGGATAGAACTTGTCTTGCAACGACACGTTGGTAGTCATGATTGTGTCGAGTGGTAGTGTATGTGGCAGTGTAGAAGTTCTTACAAGCCTAGCAGAATTCGGATCTTGATACCACTCTTGCATACAATTACACAATCAACGTGCACCAATCACACAGGCGAAAAATGAAAAATAACAATCAAGATAAAGAAAAAAAATCAATCCAAGCTTTCTAGGTTTCCTGGACCTAGACGACTCCTAACGATAGATCGTCCACAGGAGGTTCGGTGTGGACTTTGACTATAAGCAAATCGGCCAGGGAAGGGTAAAGTTGTTGGGAGGTTTTCCATCAGAGACGTTCCTTAATTAAGTAACCAACAACCTTCGGGCTTTCGGCCCTCAACCCCTTTCCTAGACACCGATTTTACAAAAGTCACTTTCCAACACTTTTCCTCCTTAGGATAATCTCCTAAGTGAGTCCGGATGTCCCTAGGGCCAGCGTCTAGCAATTTTTAATTAGAAGCTTAGGATTGTGAGTACGTGGGGAAAATGGTTTGTGGGCTAAGGAAGGGGTGATAAAATCCCCACCTTATCTTTTTTATGGGATTTGCCCTTAGAATCAATTAGTGCAAGTGTACGATATCAATAAACAAGGTTCACTCAAAGCGTAATTAAATCAAACAATGAGTGAGTCCTAGTCTATATGCTATGCTTACGTACCTTGTCCCACGCACTCTTCAACAGTAAAAGTAAAGAAATTGAAAGACACGTGCCTAGAGATGCAAATGTCTAAACAATTTTTAACTTTGCAACAAGTTTTTTTACTGTTGATTAGCAGATATCAGGTGAAGCAAACAAGATTTAAAATATAGCAGCAGCTGTATTTTGCAGAGAAGCAAGCCCTGCAGAAAAATGGTCAGTAGTGAACTCCTCTTTGCCGCAAATCTGCGGCAAAAGCCCAGAAATTGCGGCAATTTGGAGGGATCCTGGTCTCTGCTTTCGAGAGCAGAGGCCCAGGTCCACTTATATGTCACTGCTATGCAAAATTTGTTGTTTCTTCAACCTGTAACCTTGAACAGAGAAGAGACTTCGTATTAGTTCTTCACCTTTCAACCACAAACCGTTGCTCTCCCCGGCAACGGCGCCAAAAATTGGTTGGGAAAAGAGTTGTGTAGAGTATTAGCACAAATATGTAACAAAGAGATGAAGGTTAGAATCCACCTTGATGCTAAGTCCACTTCACAAATGTATTTAAAGATTGATTTACCCTTTCCAATCTCCGATATAGTAAATGGCTATACCGGGTCGATCTTCCGGGAGAGCTAGCGATGGAAGCGTTAAGATTTCAAGTGAAGCAAGAAGACGAAGAATCTTCTATGTAATTACACAAGTGCAAGAAGAAAAGAAGTGGTGGTTGTGTGAATCATGGAAAAAGAAACCAAAAAGAACTTGAGTGAAGTGTGTTTGTAAAGAAAGAGAAACTATTGAAGAAAGTGTTGGAAAAACTTTTAGATGATAAGATACATGGCTAGCTAACTTTACCTCATTGCTAACTTACTATACTCAATGGTGATGCTTTATTGCCTCTTATTGACTCATTGGCAATTGATATAACTTGCTTGTTTGTTCAAGTTCTTTACCTTCTTGAAGATGAGTATTCTCTTGTTCTAGCTTGAAGCCTCACAATGAGTCATTGGCTCTCTTAGATAGATGTTCAATTGATGAAATCTAGAAGTGACACTCAAGGATGCTTAAAAAGAAGATACAACGTTCATTCAAACATTCAAGACATAACAACAACTAGTAGCTTGAAGTAGGGAAGTTGTTCTTACAAGTAGCATATGTAGGTGAACCATCTTCATGTTCCATCAAAGGCTCTTGTTCTAGACAAGGCTCTAAATGAGGCACACATGAGTCATAGGTGGTATGAACAAGCAATTGTCAAGAGAAATCAACTCTACTTTCTTGGTAAGTTATAGAAGTAATCACAATGCAAGTATAAAGATAGCATCATCCAAGGAGATAGAAGTTAGCTAGGCAAGTTCTTAGCTAGCCATGCAATAAAGATTTAGCTAGCCATTACACTACAAACAACACAACTATTCATGAAGTAAAGCAACAAAACATAAGCAATAGAGATGAACTAGAATCAAAGCAAGAATTTAAAGCAAGGTAAAGTAAAGCATACTAGAGTTTGCAAAGAGATGAATGAAGCTCTTTTGATTAATCCTTGGCCACAAGAATGTCACTTCCTTGGTACAAGCTCTCAAACAGCACTCTCTCTCTCTCACTTTGTCAAGATCTCTAGGAGGAAGAAGATGAAGTCTAAAAACCTAGGAGAAAGCAAAAATACAAGAATTTTCCCCTATTTTCTTCTCTCTCTTCTCTGTTTTTCGTGTGCAGCTCTGGTCCTCTATTTATAGCCATAAGTGAGAAGCTTCGAGAATCCTGGCCGTTACTACAAAATCCGGGCTCCAACGGCCTCCAAACGGCCGCAGATCCGCGGGAAAATCCCGAGATTTGCGGCAAAATCTGGGCCGTTGAGCCCAGATTTTCTGTTACGATCTTGTTGTTAGTTGGTTAGCCATGTGGCCTTCTGGAATCTTCAATGGGCGCGCGGATCTCAACTGAATCCAAATTTAAATCTTGGCTCTTTATGGATTTAATTACTTTAATTATTGTTAATTAAAGTAATTAATTGGCTTCTTCTCTTTTAAGTTGTGGACCTGTAAAAATAGAGAGAAAATGGGTAAGAAATCACATATTATTTACAAAATGCATAGTATAGAAGTGGTAAAATATGTAAACATGTAGAACAATCAATGAGACACGTAGATTTTTTACTTTGGAAAATCTCAATGACACGCGTCCCTAACCGTCAAACACTGACTTAGCATTGAAAGATCCAACGCAATCTTCGCGTCAAAATGCATGGGACACTTCAAAGGCCGTGTTCTGAAGTCCGCGTCCCTTCACAAGTCTAAAGAGTGCATCCCTTCTATCAAAGTGAAGAATGTAGGCCTGCATTTCTAGAAGGTTCAGAGTCACGTCCTCTCAACGAATCAGAGCCGCGTCCTCTCGATAAGACAGAGCCGCGTTTCTCTTAATGATTTAGAGCCGAGTTCTCTCAACGAATCAGAGCCGCGTCCTCCTAATAAGACAGAGTTGAATTTCTCTCAATGATTTAGAACCACATTTCTCTCAACCAATCAGAATCGCGTCTCTAAAAAGAATCAGAGTCGCGTCTCCCCTATAAGTCAGAGCTGCGTCTCAATCACAAACTCAGTTCTGCCTGACTTTCTTCTCTATTATTCATAGCCACGTCTCAACAAGGGACTTAGGACTACATTTCCACAATAGTCAAGGGCGCGTCTATGAAATCTGTGTTCACTCGCGCAACAAAGAGTTCGTCTGGTTCTCAAATGCAAAGAAAGAATGAAGATGAGGGAAATTTTTATAATTTTTATTATTTAAATCAAAATGATAAAAGAAATACGAACACTCTCTTATTTGATAAATGGAGTGTTATAAAAAATAGGAAAATACAAAAGGGAAAAGGGCTAATCCTGCTCTACAAAAGAATAGACCCGTTCCCAGAGGCGCTGTATCTCCTGCTGGCATGCCTTCTCAACTTCTGCCCAAGATTAAACTCGCAACTCTTTCTCTGATAAGAACCTCTTCATAGCCAGCTGCGCTTGAAGAGACTCCAACTTGGAAGAATGGGCGGTAAGATCTTCTTGGACTAGCTTCTTAGCAGCTTACAGCTCTTCCAGCCTTTCTCTGGCAGCAACAAGCTTCTGCTCGTTGACTTGAATCAAGGCTTGCACCTTGACAATAGCCACCTGAAATGACTTGCTCCTCATTCTTTGTGACGACCTCGAATTCCTTAGAATCGTCGACCAATCTTTGGTAGCTGGCTTGGAAGTTATGAAGATGACGGCCTCTTTAGCCATTTGCTCCTCTATCTCTTTCCTCTTATGTTCTTGAGCGGTGAGGAGCTTATTCAGTATCGACCGAGCCTCGTCCATTAGGCTAACCTTCTCCAGGGTCCTTAGTTCCCTAAGGCATATCCCCGACTATTCAACCAGCGTCAGATATGCCCTAGCTTGCTCCGAGCTTCCAGTGTGACGGATGTTCCCAATCTAATTTTCAAGAAGTATCCAGGCAAACTCGAAGGAACTTCTCCCAAAGAGGATCAATTTAGTATAAGATTTCATGGAAGTAAAGAATTGTTGTACCATCTGATGCGCTAATTCTTTCATGATGTCTATGGCTGGAGATAACCCTGCTGGTGCACTCCTGAATCCCCTTTCTATGATAGTGCGGGTAGTGTCCATGGAGATAGAAGCCAACTCAATTTGTGCAAGGTTAAGGCTAACAACAGGCTCTTTCGATACTGAGGTCATGGCCAATACCTCCGGAACTGTTATTGTGCTAGCCTCCACAGCAACAGAGGCAGCAACAAACTCCACAACACTGGGTTCACCGGCTGAAGTCTAAATTGCATTGTCCTCTGTGCTGATGCTCGCCATGGGATCCTCCACTAAGCTAGCCGAGTACTCTCTGCAACTATAAAACTCAATGTTAATAATAATAATGAAAACAGGTGTATACGGTACATCTTTGTTCTCTTACCAAGTTGAGGATCCAAAGACGGTAAGTCCTCTAGCAGACCGCTTTGGGATGAGAGTTCCCCAGCCATGATGGTTGTATCCTCACGAGGCATCCCAATAGCAGGAACTTCAAGGCCCTCCTACTAGGCCAGACCTGGATCATCTCCTCAATGTGAGAGAAAGTTGTAGCTTCGCTACCGATAGTTACTCCTGTAGAAGAAATTCAAATGAAATGTTAAAACATCTTCCCAACTTGATGGAGAAATAGTTAAGGAGGATAAAAGAAATACCTTCAGCGGTGGTAACCTCTCCCGATGGCGAAACCATCGCAGGGACATACATCTGCATCTCTTCCTCTGAAATATGTGAGAATTTGCTGGTATCAGAAGAGTGGGTTCATCGCCAAAGTCAACTTCTTCGCTGGAATAATATCCATGCTTCTCAGACAATGAAGATGGCACTTGGACCTAGGAAGTCTCAGTGATTGGGGCTTTACCACTAAGAACTCTGGTGGTAGGGTGATTAATCTCTAAAATTGCATATTTCATACCACATCTTCACATTTATTTAATAATAATTTTTGTTAATAATACATCTCTTGTATGATTTTAGGTCCATGGCATAAAATAAAGAAGAAACCCAAAATCCCATTTAATTGTTGATTAAAAGCCTACAAATATAGCCATTGACCTTGCGGTTTTGTGAAAACCAGGTAACCAAATCTGGATTCCAAGAGTACACTTGATAGGGGGACAAGAGGGGAGCGTGCAGTAGGTGGCGCCGCACACGCGGCTTTAGAAGAGCCGTATAAACGCCGCGGCTCTTGTGTGGAACCGTGCGCGAAGATTTGACGAGCGACTCTGTACCTGACCCTGATGCCCCCTTTCGCCTATAAAAGCCCTGGGATTTCCAGAGCTGAAGGAGGAGGAGTTTTGAGTAGTTTTTAGGGTAGTTTTTAGGGTTTTCTTCTCCATGTTGTGGTTTAGGATAGTTTACGTTAGTTGTTCTTCTTCTTTCTTTTTGTAATTTTTTATTTCTTGTAGATCTTGTAATAGGAGAGAGAGTGGTACATGGTTGGAAAGCAAGAGTGCTTGTAATGGAAGATGACAATTTATGAAAGGTTCTCTCTTTACCTCTCCTCGTTTTCTTCTCTCTAACTCCTTTTGCATGCTTAGCTAACTTTCTCTCATGGCTACTAACTACTAATCACTAACTTGCTAACTTCTTACTTGATAATCCACATGAATCTAATAACCTCTACTTGGCCTTGCTCTTGCAAGAGCCATTGATGGCTCATGATTATGGATTCTAACACTCTAACATCCTAACAAGCTAACATTACGTTATTTCATACTTGCTCTTGTTTAGTTTTGATGATTTAAGTGTAACTTGCACTTGTTTTGTTGAGTTTGGATGTGATGAGTTATCTTATGGGTTATGCTTTGAAACGCTCTTGAACCAAGGACTAGTGATGGCTAAGGATACATGTGAGGCAACTATCACTAAGAGGATAGCATAGTTAGTGGTAGTAGTTAATAGCCATGAGTTTTCTTTATCTTTTTACTTTGTTCTAGATATACAAACAAAAATTACAAAAAATATTTCTTCTATGTTTCTCACTTCTTCGTGTTTCACCGTACTCTTCACTTTACATTCTTTGTTCTCTTTTCTTTTGATTCTTTAAAATGTTGAAGAAATTTTAACATACACGTGAACATACCGGTAAAGCTTTTATCGCTTCCCGTCCCTGTAAATTCAACCCGTTTAGTCTCTATGCTATAACGGAAGTATCGAGGAAGTTAAAGCACACATACTTTAAATATTGATTTCAAAACATACACCTTTCGTGTGCAGTTTTCCCCCGATCAAATTTTGGCGCCGTTGCCAGGGATGGGAACGGTTTGATTTCACATTTTTGTCAACTTTTCTTTTTTGTTTTTTGGTGTGAAGATCAAATTTCTAGCATTGCAGAAAGTCCACACTTGCTTTTGTGTGGTTGGGTAAATTCTTTTATATTATTATACTCTGTTGCTAGTTTCTATCACTTGTGCACTATAATAATTTAAGTGCTAAAATACGAAAATTGGATGCTTTAAAACGGTTTAGACATTTGCATCTAGGCAGGTGTCGATTTCAACTCCAATACACTGTATTTTGTTCTTGTGTTGTTGTGATCTTGATAGAGGTGTACATATTGTATTGCATGTGTACATATTGTATTGCATATAGTTAGGACAAACACGTGGGTGATTTACTCTCTTTCTATGTTTATTCTATTCTATATTGCACACTTGCACGAATTAAACTTAAGGGCAATACCCAAGACAACATAAGGTGGGGAAGTCATTACCCTCCCTTGGCCTAAAAATCACCTCCCCTCACACAACCTATGTCTTAATAAAAATTGCTAGACGTTGACCCCTAGGGACATCTCGAACTCATTTAGGAGATTGACCTAAAGGAAAGTTATTTAAAGTTGGCTCTTTCAAATCGGTGTTGAAGGTTGGGGATTGAAAGGCGAAATCTCAAATAACAGTGGTTTGGCATAATTAGGCCCGTTGCTCCGGCACGGATGCCTCCCACTGATCTTGGCCCTACCTGGTCGATTGACTCGTGATCAGATTCCAGCAATGTACCCCCCATGGACAGTCTAACCAATTAGGAGTCGTCTAGATTTAAGTCAGCCCTAGCATACCCTTGTTTTCCTTTTTTTCTTTATTTGTTTGTTTGTTTGTTTTTCATTTTTGTAAATTGTGAAATGAATTTTAACAACAAATTTTTCAATCCTAATATGAATCCATATTTTACCCTGACCTCATTTTATTCAGATAACTCTGACCTGTCTATGTACAACGTAAACCTACCATACATGCCGAATTGGGATTATCCGACTCAATATGACCCATATCCCCAATCCTATGACTATAATTTTCAAAATAACTTCCACTCTTCACAGAGTTCATGGAGATTCACCTCCTCCGAGTCAAATTTTTAACCACATTGTCCACAATTTTTACAATATTTATTCCCCAATTCTACTTCATATCCTCCTTTTCCTGAATCACCAATTGAAGAAAAATCATCATTGCAAAGGACTTTGGAAGAAGCGATAGAGGCCCAAAAATAATTTGAAAACATGATGGTCTCATCATGTCCACAAAATTTTCAAAATTCATATAGTTTTTTTTTCAGAACTACTCAAAGAAAAATTACTATGGGAAAAAACTATGAAATTTGTGCAAGAGATCGAGTACAAAATAAATTGAGTTTCCATGTCCATCAAATGTTCATGTGACTCACGAATCATGTCATTTTAGAAATCCAGCTTCAATTTCATCATACCAACCTGAACTTCACCAATAACAAATTCTTGATAATTTGACAAGTTATCCAATTCCTGAAATTGAACTTGAAGATGAATATGAACCTGAGCTTCAATTTAACGATTCGAGTCCAATCCTTGAATCAATATCGACCCCTGTAGTGTTACCTAAACTAAGTAACATTCTTGAGCCAGTTTTGATTCCCATAATTCCTGAACTTGAATCAATCATTTCACCCATTCACATTTCTTTCGTGGACAAAAATCAAGATTCAATTTCATTACATCCATTTGAACTTGCCCAAAATTTTGAGAACCACCTTGACATTTTAGCAAGTTATCCTTTTTTTGAAATTGAACTTGAGTTTGAAAGTGATCCTAAACCTCAAGTTGTTAACTCCATTTCACTTTTTGATTCAATAATGACTCTGGTATCTTTACCAAATTTTTTCTCTATTCCGGAATCAACACTGAATCCTGTACCAGTACACTGTGAAATTGAATCACCAATATCTTATGATCACATTTCATTGATTGAAAAAGTGTGTAAACATCAATTCTTTAGTTTGGACCCTATTTTTGAACCAATTTTGACTCCCTCTTTTGAATCTCGACTTGATCTGAGTCAAATTCCTGAGTCGGTATCAGTCTTTGTTCCTATTCTATTTGAGTCCAAATAGATCATCTCCAAAAATCTCACTTCATTGTTGGACAAGGATGTTGAAGAAAATGACTCAATAATTATTTTTAAAAATTGAAAATTAGATGGGGATAAATTTTTAAATAAGACCATTCACTCAATCATTCTTTTACTGGGTCATATTAGAAAGGTCACTGGTGGGTTTCTGCATGATCCACGATTTTTGAATTAGGCAGCAACGCTTGACACGATCAGACCACCATCGGAATCACCAGCATAAGGTAATTTTTCTTCCTTTTTTATTTGTTCATGTATACATACATTCATGATGCATTGAGGACAATGCATGAGATAAGTGTGGGGGAGAACTTACGTACATAGTTAGTTTTAAATTTTCTTTCTTTACACTTCTTTTTAGGAAATTTTTAAAATTTTCTTTCGTATAGAAACTCTTTTCTTTTCTATTTACACAAGTTTTTGAATTAAGAGAAATAGATTTGATTTATTTTTAAGAAAGTTAAGATTATCTTAGAAATTAGGAAGACCTAAAATTATGAATTTTTAAACCAAGTCAAAATAATAGATCTTATTTAAATTTTAGGATAGGGAAGTAAGATTGAAAAGATAATTTGATCCTGAATTTTTTGCCTTAGATTTATGCACTTCATACTCACATAATTTTTTGGGATTGAAACAAAGTCTGAAAATGCCATAAAAAAATAACATAAAAAATATATAAAAAAATGATGATAAAACCACTTATTAAAGTTGGATAATTATGCCTCAGGAAGTATGATTATTCATGCATAAAATGGTGGACAAAAATAAAATAATCCCCTTTAGTTTTGTAGCCTTGTTTACTCGAGTCCTTAAGTCCGAGGATATTTTCACATCTGCTGCCCTAAAACTATCTGGTTTGGGAGTCACCGGCTAAAGGCTCACTACTCGGATAAGCTAGAAAGCCTAACAAAATTAAGGGAAGAAAAAATATTAATATCAATAAATGGCATGAAAGTTAGAGTCGATATCCTAAAAATTTTCATTGTTCACAAAGTGCATAATTTTTCTAAGAGTTTTATGAACGATTAAAGAATTGATTAAATTTTAAATTTTTACATTTAATTTATAACAATATTTTGCATTTTGATTTAGTTTAAGGAAAATAATTTCTGGTTAACGTATGATCTTGGATCACTTAAATTTTCACAAAATATTTCAACACTTTTCTCTATTTTAAAATGTGTTTTCAAAATACTAACATTTGATTTCTTACTTTATGGATTTTGTGGGTATAATTCGCTAAAAACCCTCAGAAGATAAAACTTCTCCTCTAGGGAAAACATAAAGGTTTAACGGCTTGTTGCACACACTCAGTGCAATCGCGTCACCTGCGAAAGTGGTGTAATAATCTTCTTAGGTTGTTTTCCTGTTTTGCTCGAGACGAGCAAAAGATAAGTGTGGGAGTGTGATAAGTATCTAAAATTGCATGTTTCATACCACATCTTCACATTTATTTAATATTAAATTTTGTTAATAATACCTCTTTTGTATGTTTTTAGGTCCATGGCATGAAATGAAGAAGAAGCCTAAAAATCTCATTTAATTGGTGATTAAAAGCCTACAAAATAGCCATTTACCTTGGAGGGCAATTTTGTCAAAACCAGGTGACCAAATCTGGATTCTAGGAGGTACACCCGACAAGGGGGACAAGAGGGGAGTGTACAGCAGGTGGCGTCGTGCACACGGCTCTAGAAGAGCTGCAGAAACGCAGTAAAAGCTGTGTTTCCATGGCTCTTGTGTGGAGCCACGCGTCAAGATTTGACGGGCGGCTCCGTACCTGTACCTTGATGCCCTTTTCACCTATAAAAGCCCTGGGATTTTCAGAGCTGAAGGAGGAGGAGTTTTGAGTAGTTCTTAGGATAGCTTTTAGGGTTTTCTTCTCCATGTGATAGTTTAGGGTAGTTTAGGTTAGTTATTCTTCTTCTTCCTCCTCTTCGTATTTTCGATTTCTTGTAGATCTTGTAATAGGAGAGAGAGTGGTACATGGTTGGAAAGCAAGAGTGCTTGTAATGGAAGGTGACAATTTATGAAAGGTTTTCTTTTTACCTCTCCTCGTTTTCTTCTCTCTAACTCCTTTTACATGCTTAGCTAATTTTCTCTCATGGCAACTAACTACTGACCACTAACTTGCTAACTTCTTACTTGATAATCCACATGAATCTAATAGCCCTAATTGGCCTTGCTCTTGCAAGAGTTATTGATGGCTCATAATGATGGTGTCTAATACTCTAACATCCTAACTCTCTCACAAGGTAACATTACTTTATTCTATGTTTTATCTTGTTTAGTTTTGATGATTTAAGTGTAGCTTGCACTAGTTTTATTGAGTTTGAATGTGATAAGTTATATTATGGGTTATGCTTTGAAACGCTCTTGAACCAAGGACTAGTGATGGCCAAGGATACATGTGAGGCAACTATCACTAAGAGATTAGCATAGTCAGTGGAGCTATTAGTAGTTAGTAGCCATGAATTTTCTTTATCTTTTTACTTTGTTTTAGATATATAAACAAAAATCAC
The DNA here is from genome assembly GCA_038442645.1 of Agave tequilana. NCBI lineage: Eukaryota > Viridiplantae > Streptophyta > Magnoliopsida > Asparagales > Asparagaceae > Agave > Agave tequilana. The sequence continues at coordinate 53,850 of JAVJIF010022198.1, forward strand.
AAAAACTATTTCTTCTATGTTTCCCACTTCTTCGTGTTTCACCGTACTCTTCTCTTTTCATTCTTTATTTTCTTTTCTTTTGATTCTTCAAAAATGTTGAAGAAATTTTAACACATACATGAACATACCGGTAAAACTTCTATCGCTTCCTGTCCCTGTGGGTTCACCCGTTTAGCCTTTATGCTATAATGGAAGTATTGAGAAAGCCAAAGCACACACACTTTAAATATTGATTTCAAAGCATACATTTTTCGTGTGCAGTTTTTCCCCGATCATGGGGTTGGGCTCTGCAACCCAGGAAGCAGGCATTAGAACGCTGGGAGAACCCGGTTGCTGTGTCTCCATTCCTTTCTCCTAAGCCAAAGAAGTTGCAGCCTGATCAGCCCCTTCGGCCATGGATGATTCGCCTGCAGGCCCTCCCTCCGCCAGGATCGCAGGACCCCTGCTGCATAAACCTTGGGGGCAAAGAGTTGGGACTGCCTCCTCTTCTTCTTCTTCCTCCTCCTACTTTTCAGCACCAGGAGGGATTACTTCAGGTATCCGGGCTGGAGCTTCAGCCTCAGATCCTTTTTTGGCCTTCTTCGGGTTAGGCTCGCGTTGGGAAGCAGAAGCTTAAGGACGCTTGGATATAACGTGCCGAACCCTCCGAACAGGGTGTTCCTCTGTGGCTCCCACTACAGTCTCAGACATCTAAGCCACCCCTGTCCTGCTGGTCTCTCTCATTGACTCCCTTTCTGCTTCTCTCTCAGCCTCTTGGTCTTCGCTCATCCCTCACGTGCGGCTTTTGGAACCCAACTTGACCTTATACGAGGCCTTAATACTCTTGATATAAGAAGTATTCATTCCAAAGCTGGATACTCTGCTGGCAAGAAAATACCATGTATAGAAGCCGAGGCTTGTATAGCAGTTACGTATCCTGTGAGGTAAACTAAAGGCTGCCCTTGTTCCTCTAGCTACACTGTAATACCATGCCCGGGCGCTTTTAAATAGGTTACCGCTTAAGCGAAGGCTAGCGTTGTGGTTATCGACATACAGTTGATCATAGCCGAACTGCCTAGCAAAATAACTTGGCATGTAAGGCTCGATCGTACACGAATCACCTTGCCGAAAGACCAGATATCCGGGTCGGATATTGTTAAGCCACCAGAAGACTCCAGACGGTAACGGCGTGAAATCATCCTATCCTGCAAGGTCGGCAAACTTATCCCAATAGGATGCATCAGAGATCTCGGGGAAGCATCTATCAAGCTGATAATTCGCACTGCTCAGAATAGCTTTTCGATCATAGTACATATAATACTGTGACCAGCTCGAATTCTCCAGCCTCTGCACAAAAGGGACGAAGTCTTCTGAGGGAGACACTGCCATTATCAGTGATGAGCAGTGCATGACGTACCAAGCCATCAAGTACATGTACAGAAGCTTGACTCTGGGATTGGGAGTCTTCACTTTTGGCCTTCCCTCTAACTCCACCATTTTCCTACCCTGGGAGTCTACAACAGCTTCCACTTAGCACAGGTTTTTTGTTAACACCCGCAAACCACTCTGAATGCCTACTACCATTACTGGAAGGAGAGAGATTGACTTCCAATGCGCTAGCAGGGCCGTCAGGTATACCACATCTGCGACAATCACCTCATGTGGCAGTGTTGGTACCACACAACGCTTCAACCACAACATAAGGAAGTCCGCCAGTAGAGCCTGGTAAGATATTAGAATCCGGGCTTGATGGTGAAAACTTTCAAAGACCGTATTAGGCATGAAAGTATCTGTTGGCCCAAAGGCCTTCCACTCTAGTTTTGAAGATGATTAACTCATGTAGTTATGTGTACTAATAATCTTGTGATTTTAGTTTCAGATCATTAATCAAGTTATTAGTAGGTGATTAGCTTCAACAAGATGATTTGGAAGCTTTCACATGTTGATTCAAGAGCCCGAGCGTCAAAGATCATATATAGCACTTGCTCGGTGGATCAAGAAGTTTTGGATCGAGTCGGCTTGGAGATTGCGCTCTACAAGAAGACTTCGGTACCATAGTTTAGTTTTGTGTTTTAGATCCAAAATTGTAAAGATTAGAATAGTATGATAATGCTCAAGTTCACAATACACACGTTTCATGTTTTGAATAATGGTTTTCGGTTTTTCGGTTTTAGGTTTAACCGATCTTGGTTTTCATGAATAGATAGATCAAAACAAGTTTACACGGTTTAATGTATATATGATTTGTTCTATATACATAGATGCTTTAATTTCCTAGACAAACTTAGTTTTGACTTACTTATTCATGTGTTTTATGTTTTGGTATTTTTGACAAAACATATTTTGGAATTAATGACAAAAACATGGATATATAGTTGTTTCATGTATATTGGATTTCTATCCATATGCATCATGCTTCAAAATGTTTAAATATCATGTTTTTGTATTTGAAAGAGTTTTGGATAAAACGTATTTTCTATTCAAAATCCAAGTTTTAGAAAATACAGTTTTTGGTTTTTGGTAAAAATGATTAGACACAAAAATAGTTCATATTGATTGATATTTGAGGTAAACTTCTTACCACATGTTTATATATCAATGCAAAATGATAAAACTATTTTTGGTGATTTTTAGAAAAGATAAAAGAATTTTTAAACAAGTTTCTAACTCAGTTTTCTGATTCCAGGCTTCACCAGTCGACTAGTCTTCTGACCAAGTCGACTTGGCTGAAGTCGGTCGACCGGGTCGGTCGACCGACGTGCACAGAATTGTGCACGTTTGGCAGACTTTGGACGGTCGACCGTCCAGGTCGACCGGGTTAGAGAGCAGAGCTCTCTGTTTGTTTGGGTCGACTGGGGCGGTCGACCGGTAGCTGCCAACGGGCAGAATTTGACCGTTGGACGGTCGACCGGCCGGTCGACCGGTAGGGTTATTTTGGCAAAATCTGCTGCCAACGGCTAGTTTCCAGATTGGCCTATAAATACCCCATTTGTAAGAGTTTTTCTCTAAGAATTTTTGTGCGAATTTTTCCCTACTCTCTGGTGTTTTCATAGCAATCAAAAAAAGTTTTTGAACTCAAATTGAACAATCTATTTGGAGTTTTTGTTAGGGTTTCGAAAACCAAAGATTTTGATTCATCTTCTATATCTTTGTTTCAGCTTTTCCCAGGATTTTCTTTGTGATTTTGATTTCCATTCCATTGGTTTTCTCCACACTTGAGCAACATCTACTTTCTTATTCTATAGGATCTTTGTGTGGGAGAAAAAAATTATTTGTGGTTGTTGTTTAGACCACCAAGTTAAAAACCCAATCTTTTTTTGGCTTTGTGCCTTGGGTTGTATCCCTCAAGTTGTGAGGTGATCCTTGTGTTTGCTTTGTGCTAATCCCTCGGGTTGTGAGGTGATTGTTTGTTGGATTGGAGCTTGCCTCAAGGAGGAGGTTGTGGTTGTAAAGAGAGGAGTTGGGTACTCCTTGTGAAAGTTCTTTGTGGACTAGCTAGTGGATTAGAAATCCTTCGTGTGTCGAAGGCGGGGATGTAGAGCTTGGTGCTCGAACCTCGTAACACATCTTGTTGTTTGCGCTTGATCCATTGACTCTCTCTATCTCTCTCTTTACTTTGTGCCTTGCAACTATTCATATTGTGCATTCATATTGCTTGGCTTGGTTGTGTGTGCATCACTTGTTGATTACACTTGAGTGTATTGCATTAAGTTTTTAAATTCCGCATTGAGTTCACTAGATTAGCATAATCACCTATTCACCCCCCTCTAGGTGATCTTTCAATTGGTATCAGAGCTAGCGCTCCTGATATTTAGGTTTAACCACCTAGGAGTGAGATCTTGGTTTGCTAATCTTCATTTGCATTTTCATTTGCACTCATTTCACTTGCACTCATGGATAGCCCTCCTATGTTTGACCATATTAGACTTGATGCTTGGAAGGCCAATATGAGTAGCCATTTGAAAAGACTAGGACATCTAGTTTATCAAGCCTCCACTATGGAATCATTTCCTAATAGTAGCAAGCATAAAAAGGCTAATGCATTAGCACTTAGAACACTTAGAGCATCTCTTAGTGAACATCTTTTACCCGTGTTTGATCATTATGATTCGGCTTTTGCAGTTTGGAGCTTATTGACGTCTCCCGAGCTTCCAAGGATTATCAACAAGATGAGGAGATCTAAGAGAGAAAAGTCCGAAGAGCGTTGCCTCATGGTCCAAGGGAAAAACTCCCTTGAGGTACAATCGGACTCTCAAATAGATGATAGCTCTAGTTCCTATTGCCATGGTTGTTTGGAAGTTCAAACTTTAAATTTGGAACTTGCTCAAAAGCTTGAAAATTTATTGGAAAAATACAATCTTTTGAAAGAGGACAACCTTGTTTTGAAAAATGAATTAAAGGATTTATGTTCTAATTTTGAATTGGTTTTGCAAGAAAAGGAAGAGATCACTAGTGAACGTGACTCACTAAGATCTCAACTCGACCTTGCCTTAATGAGATTGATGTTTTAAAAAGCAAAAATGATTGTGATGATGTTGTGAAACACAATGAGGTTTTATCTTCAAAATTGGATTTTCCTTTAAAGATAACCTTATTTTGAAAAATAAAATTGATTCAATTACAAAAGAATTGGATTTAGTTTTAAAGAAAAATGAATCTTTGAAAATTTAAATTGATTCTCATGTGTGCCATGCTAGTATAGCTTCTTCTTCTTCTTGCACACCTATTGCATGCTCCACTTTATCTTCCACTATTGAAAATGATATAAATGTTTTGAAGAAAAGTGTTGAATGTTTGGGCTCCACTTTGAGCCAATGCACATTGAATCATTCACGTTTGGAAACCTTGGTTCGCAAGAAACAAGGTCCATCTTTGCATGCACACCCTACACGGCATACACGTGCTTTCCACGGTCACCACCATCACACGTATGCTCATGTGTACACATGTACACATTGTGGCCGAAAAGGTCACCTTGCTAGATTTTGTTATGATCGTGTCTATCATGAAAATTTAGCAACTAATCTTGTTTGGGTTAGAAAAGATACTAACCCCCGTGGACCCAAAAGAAAATGGGTACCAAGAACCACCTCCTTGATTTTTGATGTAGGTGGGAGCTCTCGCATCACGTGAGAGTATTGGTGCCTTGAGGTGGATGCGTTCTAAGCCTAAAAGAGAACCATTAGGATGCTTTACTCTCAAAGAAATTTGGTGGGAGGACCACCGTGGTTTGGAGAAATAGAGATGCACCTTCATCGGTTTTGGTATCACTCTTTAACTCCCGTTTTTATTTGCATGTTTTTCATGATTATCTATTTATAGCATGTCATGGTTTATTGTTCATCATGCTTATGCCATGCTCATTAGAATAGTGTTATACATGTTTAGTCACTTCAGCAACCATGTTTTATATGGATCTATATTTAGTGTTCTCACCTTGTTTAAACTAACATGTATGCCCTAGATCTAATGCACATGCATATGCATTATGACCATTTGGATGTTTATGATTGTATGATTTTTGTTTTAATGATTCATGTTTTATTGTTTCATGATTAGTTTGATATTTGCCATGTTTATTAGACTTATGCTTTACACGATTAGTTGTTGAGACACCCATGTTTAGTGTGGACCCATATTTTGTGTTCTCTTTATATTTTTGCTATCATATTTATCATAGATCTAATGCACATGTCTTTGTCATGCTAATCATATGGTTGACTATGACTTTTTGTCTTAATAATTCATGTTTTGATCATGGTTATGATTCCCGTTTTATGCTTAATGATTTGATTACTTGTTTAGATATTAGTTTTCATTAAGACTAGAATTTATACTTGCACATGTAGTGGGACACAAATAAATCTTTATATATGTTTGTGCTTGGATGCTAATTTGTACCCATTAAATGTGCTAGTATAGCCTAGTTTTGATGATTCATGCATTTTAAACTTGTATTCCTATTTTTGGATTTGTTTTAAGTGTATGAGTTTTCATCTCATGTATATGTTTATTTTGCCAAACCTTAAGATATACATGTATACCCTTTGAGTCATTTGCCTTTCATGCAAATCTATATATATGGACTCAATTGTGTTTAGGGATACGTATGTATACTTATTGTGTTGACAATTCATACATATACCTTGAAATGAAATTAGTTTTGGTGAAAATTTAGTTTCTCTTGATTCCGTGTTTATGTGTTTTAACTTCGTGTATATGCCTATCTTGTCCAAACTATTAGATATACATGTACATCCTTGAGCCACGTGCCTTCATGCATATACTTTTGTGGACTCATTATGTTTAGGATATGTATGTATACTTTAGTTTGTACATGACATATATATGCCTTGAAGTTTAAATCGTTGGAATGAATTTCATGTTTGCCAAGTGATTTCACATTTATAATGAATTTCGTGTTTTCAAGGAATTTCATATGAGCCTAATTGAATATTTTCATGATGATATGTGTCACATTATACTTGTACACTCACTTTATTAGTTTACTCATGATGTGTTTTCATGAGAATTTGATATGAGCTTTATGGATTTTGAGTGTTTAGTGATCATGTGATTTACATGTGTTTCATGAAAATTATTTTGTTTTATTCCTTTCTTGAAGGATTTCGTACTAGTTTTAAAAGTTTTTCCTATAACTAGTTCGTATTCTTCACTATGGTAGAGATTTTCAAACAAAGCTTATTTTCAAATCTATTTTTGAAAACCCCTACCTTCAATGGGAGGATGGATGGGAGATCATTTTCATGCATGCTTTATAATGAAAATCATTTAAAACTTGAACCATGATTGGGAGGTAGTAATATGAGATATACATTTGATCTTATTGTTATTTCAATTGGTATCATTGAATTCTTTCAATTGGTATCAATCTTAACATTTCTTGTATACTCATATATATTTTGTATGTATGTATGCTTTAAATTCTAAGAATATCAATTTCTATTGGTATCTATTTTTCATACATATATATGTTTTATTTGTGCTTATTATATCCCTATAACTTTTGTTGGCCCAAAGGCCTTCCACCCTAGTTTTGATGATGATTAACTCATGTAGTTATGTTTACTAATAATCTTGTGTTGTTTAAGTTTCAGATCATTAATCAAGATATTAGTTCGTGATTAGCTTCAACAAGGTGTTTAGAAGCTTTTCATGATGATTCCAGGGCCAAAGCTTCAAGATCACACATTGCCTAGCCCATGGATGGAGTTTTGGAGCAAGTCAACTTGAAGATGAAGATCATCAAGAAGACTTAGGTATCCATAGTTTAGATAGTGTGTTTTAGATCCATTTGTAAAGCTTAGTATAGTTGATATGCTCAAGTGCACAACACACACGTTTTTATGTTTTGGAATTAGTTTTCATGAATAGATTGATCAAAACAAGTTTACATGTTTTATATGTATAGTAGATGTTTTCTATTTATACATACATGGTTTAACTTGCTAGACAAACTTATTTTGATATCCCTATTCATATGTTAAAAAATCAAGTTTGATAAAATACAAGTGTTGGTTTTGATAAAATTGGCAAGACACAAAAATGAATTGATATGATTGATATATGTCTTGAAATTTTTATCACTTGTTTGGGTTTAAAAATATAATGGTAAAACAAGTTTTATAGAATTTTAAGAAAAGATAAAAGTATTTTCAAAATATGTTTTTATCAGATTTTCTGTTTTGGCTTCAGCCAAGTCGACTAGTCGACCAAACTAGTCGACTAAGTCTGGAGTCGGTCGACCGGCTGGGTCGACCGACGTGCACAAATCTGTGCACGTTTGGAGTCTTTGGGACGGTCGACCGGGATGGTCGACCGGGCTGAGAGCAGAGCTCTCTGTTTGTTTGGGTCGACCGGGCCGGTCGACCGTGGTGGCCCAACGGTCATATTTTAGACCGTTGGCGGTCGACCGGGCTGGTCGACCGCTGCCTGTCAGAGCTGCCAGCTCAGCTCTAACGGCTAGTTTCTGATTTGGCCTATATAAACCTCATCTCTTGGGTTTTTGGCCAAGATTTTTAAGGAGAAAAATTTCTGGTTTCTAAAGTGTTTAAAACAAGTTTTAAAAAGAGTTTTTGGGCTTTAAACTTCTCATCTTTATTGTTTTGGTTTTTTGGAAAATCAAAGAAAACTAGGTTTTGGGATTTTGATTTGATCTTTCATTTTCTATCTTTTACATGAGACTTCCCAATTAGTTTTTCTTTGTTGCTTGTTTCCGAAAACACCTTGTTTTCACACTTGAGCTATCATACTATCCTAATCTATTAGGATCTTTGTTTTGTGGAAAAAGAGAGAAAAAGAGAAGTGTTTGAGGTTAAGCCTCTAAGTTGTAAACCCTCCTTGCTTTTGTTGTATCCCTCTTTGGTAGAGGTTGATCGGAGTGGTATTGTGTTTGGATCCCTCTTCGGTAGAGGTGATTGTGTTTGTATTGGCTACGGGCCTTATCCCTCTTCGGTAGAGGTGGATTGTGGTTGTATAGCCTCGGTGGCTTTGTAAGGATTGAGAGAGGAGTTCGGTATACTCCTATAGTGGATTAGAAATCCTACACGGTGGTGTAGGCGGGGATGTAGAGCAAGGGTGCTCGAACCTCGAAACATATCATTGTGTTTGCATTTGATCCACTTGTTTCTAAACTCTCTCTCTTTACATTTGTGCAAAAGCATCATTCATTCATATTGTCATATCATTCATTGCTTGTATTGCCTTGCATATTTCATATTGTTATATCTTGTATTTGCTTGGCTTGCTTGTGTGTGTGCCTAACTTATACTTAACCAACAAGAGCTTCACATAGCACCTCAACCCATTCAAGGGGAATCAAGAGGAGTTAGTCCAGAGCCCTTCACGGGGAATTCGGCTACACTTGTGTGTGTTGTATTAAGTTTTGCAATTAGTTCTAGATTAGCACTTACACCTATTCTCCCCCCTCTAGGTGTTTTTCAATTGGTATCAGAGCTAGTGCTCCTGATATTAGGCTTAACATCCTAGGAGTGAGATCCATTTGGTTGCTAATCTTTTATTTGCATTTGCTTGTTTGCACAAATATAGTTTACCATGGACTTCATGACCCCACCTAGCTTTGATCCTTCCAACATTGTTGTTTGAAAGTATAGGATGTCCATGTACCTAAAGACCCTAGGTTTGCATGTCTTTCTCGCGGTCACCAAGAAATGCTATCTTGGAGATCGCAATCATATAGGGGCCAATGCACAAGCCCTTGAGGCCATTAGAAGCACGTTACCTAAAGAATATCTTTTGCTTGCTTCTAACTTTGATTCCACATTTACAGTGTGGAATATGTTGACAACAACCACCACCTCCAAGCTTCAAGAACAAATTCAACCGGAGGAGTCTAGTGGAGAATCCGATTCTCAATGCTTCATGGTCTAAGGGAATGACTCCCTTGAGGTACAATCGGAACCCCACTTAGATTGTGATGATAGTGCTAGTTCTTCATGTGATGATAATATTGATCCACATGCTTTAAATGAAGAACTTTCAATTGTTTGTGAAAAATTAATTGAAAAATATAATTTGTTGAAAAAGAAGACTTTTGCTTTAAATAAAGAAAATGAAAAATTGTCTTCTAAACTTGATTGTGTTTTGCAAGAGAAGGTTGAGGTCTCTAATGAAAGGGATGCATTGAGATCTCAATTAGAACTTGCATTAAAAGAAAATAAATTTTAAAATCTAAAAATGATTGTGAAACACTTTTGAAGAAAAATGAGAACTTGTCTTCAAAAGTTGATTTTGTTTTAAAAGAGAATGTTGATTTGAAAAATAAAATCATTGCTATTTCAAATGATTTGAATGTTTGTTTAGAGAAAAATATTGTTTTGCAAAACAAAAGTGACTCTCATGTTTGCCATGCTAGGGGTAGTATCACACACTTCACCTAATGCATGTACCTCTTCTTCTAAGATTAATGATGATATTTGTTTGCTTAAGAAGAAGGTAGATTGTTTGGGCTCCACTATGAGCCAATGTGCCATGAACCACACACGCTTGGAATCCTTGGTTCGAAAGAAACAAGTTCCAACTGTTATGCATGCACACCCTCCACGGCATACACATGCTTCTCACGGACACACCCATCACCATATGTATGCTCATGTGTACACATGTACACATTGTGGACGTAAGGGCCACCTTGCTAAATTTTGCTATGATAGATTACATACTCCTAATTTAGCAAAGAATTTTGTTTGGGTTAGAGAAGGTACTAACCCCCATGGACCCAAAAGAGTATGGGTACCAAAGACCACCCCTCCTATTATTTTTGATGTAGGTGTGGCTCTCACATGACGTGAGAGTGATGATACCTTGGAGTGGATGCGTTCCGTGCTTAAAAGGAAATCAAATGGATGCATCACTTTTAAGGGAAGGTTTGGTGGAGAGGACCACCATGTTTTGGAGACAAGGAGAGTTGCTTCTTCGGTTTGGTAACAATCCTTTACTCCCATTTATTATGTTTACATGCTTTCCACTTCATTGTTTATAGCATGTTTTTGATGTCTATGGATTAGTACGTAAATTCCATGTTTATTAGATCCTTGACATACATGTATATTATTTGAGACACACATGCTTATATGAATTCATATTTAGTGTTCTCACTTTTGTTTAAGCTATAATGTACATCATGAATCTAATACATGTGAATTTACATAGTAATCATGTTTTAGTTTTATCATGTTGATTTTTATTTGAGTTTTGATGCTTTATGAGTTGATTACATGTTTAGATGTTAGTTTTCATTAAAACTTGGTGTATACTTGTGCATATAGTGGGCTACAAATAAATCTATATATGTTTGGGCTTGATTGCTTATTTGAACCCATTAAATGTGCTAGTATAGTCTAGTTTTGATGATTCATACATTTTAAACTTGTATTCCCATTTTGGATCTGTTTTTATGATTTTTCACTTCATGTATTTGTTTGTATTGCCATACTTTAAGATATACATGTATATCCCTTGAGTCATTTGCCTTTCATGCAAATCTATATATGAACTCAATTGTGTTTAGGGATATGTATATATACTTATTGTGTTGACAATTCATACATATACCTTGAAATGAAATTTGCTTTGGTGAAAATTTAGTTTTTCATGTTTTCATGTGTTTTAGTTTAACTTCATGTATATGTCTATCTTGTCCAAACTATTAGATATACATGTTTATCTTTTTGAGCCACGTGCCTTAATGCATATATTTTGTAGACTCGTTGTCTTTTGGATATGTATGTATACTTTAGTTTGTATTAGACATACATATGCCTTGAAGATTAAATAAGTTTTGATGATTTTCATGTTTTCATGTTTAAAGAAAAATTGAGCTTAATGAAAATTTTCATGATTATGATATTCATATTGTATTTGTACACTCACTTTTATTGCTTACTCATGTTTTGTTTTCATGAGTCAAAATTATGCTTAATTGGATTAGAGTGTTGATTTTCATGTGGATTTCCTATTTCATGAAAACTATTTTTAGTTTATTCCATGCTTGAAGGATTTCGCACTAGTTAACAAGTTTTTCATTTTGACTAGTTCGTATTCTTCAATTTGGTAGTGATTTTCAAACAAAACTACATTTTCAAATCTATTTTTGAAAACCCCTACCATCAAAGGGCGGTTGGAAGGGAGATCATGTTCATGTATGCTTTACAAGTGAAAATCATTTAAAACTTGAACCATGATTGGGTGGTAAATTATATGAGATATACACTTAATTTTTATTGTTATATCAATTGGTATCATTGAACTCTTTCAATTGGTATCAATTTGATCTTTTTGTATACTCATATGTTTATTGTGTATGTATATTTTCAATTGGTATCATCTATTAGTGATTGGTACTCATTCTATTTCATACACACATACTTGTTTTATTTGTGCTAAAGATATAAATTTTTCACACAAATTTTGTTTATGCTAGCGCTTGAGCTTCACTTTATTTCAATTGATTTAGTTTTCAATTGGTATCTTATTTCAAGCCTATGCATAGTTTTTGTTGGTATTTCATAAAGGGGGAGGAAATTCGATTTTCATATTTCAATTGGTATTTGTATTTCCACTCCCTTGCTTTATGATAGAGAATAGTCATTTCAATTGTTTATATGACTTAAAAAGAGAAATACTATCTTTTGATATCAAGATATCTTGTGTTTTAAATTAGTATCTAAAATTTTTGTTTAAAGTAAAATACAAAAGTTTTGATTTGTATTAACTATATGCATATAGATTCATGATGAGTGTATCTTGTATTGAAGAGCTTAACATCTTTTCTTTATGTGGTACACGTGTGTAGGGGGAGCTTCACATCTCCTCTTATACATTACATAATGTGTGTTATGTGAATTAGGGCTTAACATCCCTCTTTCATGTAATGCATATGTGTAGGGAAGCTAACTTAGCGTCTTCCTCTTCATGAATGTATATAGCATATAACATTTATTGATTTTTGTTTTGTTTTGTTTCTTTTCAATTGATATCAAGATGCTTCATTGACATATTTATCTATTGATATCATGTTGTTTATAGTCACCCCTTATTGACCTTATTTTTGTTTTAGACAAAAAGGGGGAGAACATTGTTTTATTGTTTTGATTGACTTAAAAGGGGAGAAAGATTTTTACCCCTCATTTATTGTTTTGATTGTTTACCCCTTTGTTGATGATTGACAAAAAGGGGGAGAATAATTTGTTTTTATATGCATACATATATTTATGTTTTTGCATATATTAAGTTTAATATAGTTTAATGTTAATTGGTATCTAGAGCATGTTTTGTTTTTGAACATTGCATTGGTATCTAGAGCCTCTTTATTGTTTATGCATATCTATGCATTCATGCTTGTTTTAAGAGCCTTCATTGCATATTATTATGTTTATTTGCTTATGCATGAGTTAAGGGGGAGCTTCTTTGAAGCTTAACTTTAATCCATGCATATATAACTCCATGAGTTTTGTCATCATCAAAAAGGGGAGATTGTTGGCCCAAAGGCCTTCCACCCTAGTTTTGATGATGATTAACTCATGTAGTTATGTTTACTAATAATCTTGTGTTGTTTAAGTTTCAGATCATTAACCAAGATATTAGTTGGTGATTAGCTTCAACAAGGTGTTTAGAAGCTTTTCATGATGATTCCAGGGCCAAAGCTTCAAGATCACACATTGCCTAGCCCATGGACGGAGTTTTGGAGCAAGTCAACTTGAAGATGAAGATCATCAAGAAGACTTAGGTATCCATAGTTTAGATAGTGTGTTTTAGATCCATTTGTAAAGCTTAGTATAGTTGATATGCTCAAGTGCACAACACACACGTTTTTTATGTTTGGAATTGGTTTTCATGAATAGATTGATCAAAACAAGTTTACATGTTTTATATGTATAGTAGATGTTTTCTATTTATACATACATGGTTTAACTTGCTAGACAAGCTTATTTTGATATCCCTATTCATATGTTGAAAAATCAAGTTTGATAAAATACAAGTGTTGGTTTTGATAAAATTGGCAAGACACAAAAATGAATTGATATGATTGATATATGTCTTGAAATTTTTATCACTTGTTTGGCTTTAAAAATAAAATGGTAAAACAATTTTTATAGAATTTTTCAGAAAAGATAAAAGTATTTTCAAAATATGTTTTTATCAGATTTTCTGTTTTGGCTTCAGCCAAGTCGACTAGTCGACCAAACTAGTCGACTAAGTCTGGAGTCGGTCGACCGGCTAGGTCGACCGACGTGCACAAATCTGTGCACGTTTGGAGTCTTTGGGACGGTCGATCGGGACGGTCGACCGGGCTGAGAGCAGAGCTCTCTGTTCATTTGGGTCGACCGGGCCGGTCGACCGTGGTTGCCCAACGGTCATATTTTAGACCGTTGGCGGTCGACCGGGCCGGTCAACCGCTGCCTGTCAGAGCTGCCAGCTCAGCTCTAACGGCTAGTTTCTGATTTGGCCTATATAAACCTCATCTCTTTGGGTTTTTGGCCAAGATTTTTAAGGAGAAAAATTTTTGGTTTCTAAAGTGTTTAAAACAAGTTTTAAAAAGAGTTTTTGGGCTTTAAACTTCTCATCTTTATTGTTTTGGGTTTTTTGGAAAATCAAAGAAAACTAGGTTTGGGATTTTGATTTGATCTTTCATTTTCTATCTTTTACATGAGACTTCCCAATTAGTTTTTCTTTGTTGCTTGTTTCCAAAAACACCTTGTTTCCACACTTGAGCTATCATACTATCCTAATCTATTAGGATCTTTGTTTTGTGGAAAAAGAGAGAAAAAGAGAAAGTGTTTGAGGTTAAGCCTCTAAGTTGTAAACCCTCCTTGCTTTTGTTGTATCCCTCTTTGGTAGAGGTTGATCGGAGTGGTATTGTGTTTGGATCCCTCTTCGATAGATGTGATTGTGTTTGTATTGGCTACGGGCCTTATCCCTCTTCGGTAGAGGTGGATTGTGGTTGTATAGCCTCGGTGGCTTTGTAAGGATTGAGAGAGGAGTTCGGTACTCCTATAGTGGATTAGAAATCCTACACGGTGGTGTAGGCGGGGATGTAGAGCAAGGGTGCTCGAACCTCGAAACATATCATTGTGTTTGCGTTTGATCCACTTGTTTCTAAACTCTCTCTCTCTTACATTTGTGCAAAAGCATCATTCATTCATATTGTCATATCATTCATTGCTTGTATTGCCTTGCATATTTCATATTGTTATATCTTGTATTTGCTTGGCTTGCTTGTGTGTGTGCCTAACTTATACTTAACCAACAAGAGCTTCACATAACACCTCAACCCATTCAAGGCGAATCAAGAGGAGTTAGTCCAGAGCCCTTCACGGGGAATTCGGCTACACTTGTTGTGTTGTATTAAGTTTGTGCAAGATTTGCATTAGCTTCCGCATTTAGCGCACTTAATTTAGTTCATTTAGTTCTAGATTAGCACTTACACCTATTCACCCCCCTCTAGGTGTTTTTCAACTTTAAGCACAAAATCTTGTTTATGCTAGTGCTTGAGCTTCAATTTTGTTTCAATTGATTACTTTTAAATTGGTATCAAGCCCATGCATCATTTTAGTTGGTATTTCATAAAGGGGGAGAAAATTTAATTTTGTCTTTCAATTGGTGATTTTTCTATTGGTATTTGTTTCCCACTCCCTTACTTTATGATTGAAAATTTCAAATTGGTATCATAAGTTTAATATGAAAATTAATTAAAAATTGGTATCAAAATTTTGTTTAGACATTCAAAATTTATTATGTTTAATTTAATTGATATCAAGATGTTTCATGTGTTTTTGTTTAAAATTGGTATCAATATTTTTTTGTTGTTTGTTTCCTTTCAATTGGTATCAAGATGCTTCATTGACATATTTTCAATTGATATCCTAATTGATTGTCACCCCTAATTGGTTTTGTTTTTGTTTTAGTCAAATAGGGGGAAAATATTATTTTTATTGATTCGTTGTTTCGAACAAAAAGGGGGAGAAAAATTTATTGATATTGGTTTTGCTTCTACCCCTTATTAAAGATTGATTCCTTGTATAAAAAAAAAAAGGAAAGAAGATTTTGTTTTGTTTTGGTTTTTTACCCCTTTGTTGATGATTGACAAAAGGGGGAGAAGAATTTGGGTTTATATATGCATGTTTTTGTTTTGCATATATTAAGTTTAATTTAGTTTAATTTTAATTGGTATCTAAAGCATGTTTTGTAATTGGATGTTTTGTAATTGGTATCTAGAGTATAATTGGTATCTAGAGCATGTTTTGTTTTAAACTTTTCATTGGAATTGGTATCTAGAGCATGTTTTATTTTTGAATATTTCATTGGTATCTAGAACCCTTTATTGTTTATGCATAGATATGCATGTTTCATGATTCATGTTTAAGAGCCTTCATTGCACATTCATTATGTTTATTTAGTTATGCATGAGTTAAGGGGGAGCTTCTTTGACTTACTTATTCATGTGTTTTATGTTTTGGTATTTTTGACAAAACATATTTTGGAATTAATGACAAAAAATTGGATATATAGTTGTTTCATGTATATTGGATTTCTATCCATATGCATCATGCTTCAAAATGTTTAAATATCATGTTTTTGTATTTGAAAGAGTTTTGGACAAAACGTATTTTCTATTCAAAATTCAAGTTTTATAAAATACAGTTTTGGTTTTGGTAAAAATGATTAGATACGAAAATAGTTCATATTGATTGATATTTGAGGTAAACTTCTTACCACATGTTTATATATCAATGCAAAATGATAAAACTATTTTTGGTGATTTTTAGAAAAGATAAAAGAATTTTTAAACAAGTTTCTAACTCAGTTTTCTGATTTCAGGCTTCACCAGTCGACTAGTCTTCTGACCAAATCGACTTGGCTGAAGTCGGTCGACCGGGTCGGTCGACCGACGTGCACAGAATTGTGCACGTTTGGCAGACTTTGGACGGTCGACCGTCCAGGTCGACCGGGTCAGAGAGCAGAGCTCTCTGTTTGTTTGGGTCGACCGGGCGGTCGACCGGTAGCTGCCAACGGGCAGAATTTGACCGTTGGACGGTCGACCAGCCGGTCGACCGGTAGGGTTATTTTGACAAAATCTGCTGCCAACGGCTAGTTTCCAGATTTGCCTATAAATACCCCATTTGTAAGAGTTTTTCTCTAAGAATTTTTGTGCGAATTTTTCCCTACTCTCTAGTGTGAAAAGTCACCTAGAGGGGGGTGAATAGGTGACAATGCTAATTAAAGGGCAAATAAAAATTTAAAGCTACAACAATCACAAGATGAATGCAAGCAAGTAAGTATGACAATGAATATGATGAGCAAGTAATAAGTGCAAGCAAAGTAGAGTAAGGATTGCAAGAATGTAAACCAATCGCAAACACAAGGATATGTTATCGAGGTTCGAGCACCCAGCTCTACTCCCCGCCTTCCCCAGAAGGATTCTAGCTACTTCCACTATCACAAAGAACAATTACAACCGGAGTACCCAACTCCACAATTACAATCACAAGAATCTCTGAGTAGTCACAAGACCACAAACTCTCTCTTTCAAAAATCTCTTCCCTTACAAAGGTCCTTAGAGAATAATGAGTAGAATTGAAGCTCTCTTGTGTGTAAGGAAAAGAAATTGAAATCAGAGAAAAACTTTGAAAACCCTTCAGAAAATTGAGAGAATTTAGCACAAAAACCAAGAACTTTTGAAAGCCTTAAACTTTTGAATTTTGTAGCAATAAAATGTTGTAACCAATCTCTCCCCAAACACCCCTATTTATAGGAGAGGGCTAGGGTTTAGGGATAAAACATAATTACTGATGTTTAGGAGGTAATTAGATCAAAATATATCCTTAAACGAATTTTTAAACACAAAAGACAAAAATAAACAGCTCACTTAAAATCTGCCCGTTACTGTTCAACGGATACATCGGTCGACTGGGCCGGTCGACCGGTAGTTCAAAAATTCGACCGTTATAGGCTAGCGGTCGACCGACCCGGTCGACTGAGAAAACCTGTGAAAAAAAACAATATCTCGGTCGACCGCCCCGGTCGACTGGCAGACATGCACACTGATACGTGCCTCTGCCAGAACTGCGGTCGACTGGTCCGGTCGACCGGACCAGACTGACACAGACTCGGTCGACTGTCCCGGTCGACCGGATCAGGTCAAAAATCATTTTTGGAATAGAAAATAAAGAGGATTTTGATTTTAACAAAAATACTTTTGAACAGGGAATAGAATTAAGCATAAAGATGTATTTGTAGGCAAAAACTTGTATGCAAAATATTTTTGTATAATTTATAAGAACTTATTTTGGAATGAGCATGTGCGTAAAAACGTGTGTGATAGAGCTTCAAACCTATCCACTATTCTTTAACATACTATAAACTGAAAAACAAATTACATGAAGACTTCTTGAGCTATCTTCAAGTCTTTGAGCCATCCAATGCCTTGCTAGTGCCTTCTCTTCTATGATCCTTCCTTGATGTGCAATATGCCTTCCTTACTTTGTGGAACTTAGAAGTTCTTGCAATAGCTAAGCGAATGGTCTCTAAACATGGTACAAACCTGAAACTTATCTTAACAAACTTATTAGTACCAAATAGCTCTAATTTGGTTTGTCATCATCAAAACACAAAACAATTGGAGAGTGTAACCTCTTGGGCCAACAATCTCCCCCTTTTTGATGATGACAAAACAAATAGGCTATTAACAAAAATATAGGGAGGAGAAAACTCCCCCTCAAATTATGCTATACATAAAACACAAGAATATGCTCTAGATACCAATAATTGAAATGATGCACCAATTATTGAAACTAATTAAAACAAATATATAAAACACAAAAATTGCTCTTGATACCAAAAATATCAAAACAACTAAAACACAAGAATTCATAAACAAAAATTGCTCTTGATACCAAAATACCAAAACATATAAATTCATAAAACTTATTTTTGTCCATGTAAACTTATTCTCCCCCTTTTTGTCATACATCAAAAAGGGTTATGAAAAACATGTCTATTCAATAATACAAACATTAAGTTCACCACAAATAAACGAAAATCTAGCAAAATCAAGAGGTTTAGTGAAAATATCGGCTAGTTGTAAATCCGTGGAAACATAATCAATATCTATATCACCTTTCTCAAAATGATCTCTAAGAAAGTGATATCTAATCTCAATGTGCTTGGTCTTACTATGTTGATTTGCATTTTTGGTCATGTGTATAGTACTAGTATTATCACAAAATATTTTTATATGATGAAAGTGCAAATCAAAATCAAGGAGAGTATGTTTCATCCAAAGGACTTGTGCACAACAAGCCCCCGCGGCAACATACTCCGCCTCGGCGGTTGAGAGAGCTACGGAATTTTGTTTCCTAGAGGACCATGAAACAAGACAATTACCAAGAAATTGACATGTCCCACTAGTACTCTTTCTATCTACTCTACAACCCGCATAGTCGGCATCCGAATAGCTAGTCATTGAAAAATCTCTAGTTTTCGGATACCATAGACCCATTCCAATAGTGCCCTTAATATAACGGATAATGCGTTTTACCGCAATAAGATGAGACTCTTTAGGACACGATTGAAATCTAGCACAAAGACACACACTAAACATGATATCCGGCCTACTTGCCGTTAAATATAAAAGACTTCCTATCATGCTTCTATATAATTTAATATCGACATTTATACCTTGTTCGTCCTTATCAAGCTTGGTTGTAGTTGCCATTGGAGTGTTGCAAGCCTTTGATCCTTCAAGCCCAAACTTCTTTACTAGCTCCTTTGCGTACTTGGCTTGGTTAATGAAGGTTCCGTCTTGCAATTGCTTGATTTGGAGTCCAAGGAAGAAATTGAGCTCACCCATGGAAGACATTTCAAATTCAAGTTGCATGACCTTCTCAAAATCCTTGCATAAAAGCTCATTAGTAGATCCAAAAATTATATCATCAACATAAATTTGCACAATTAAAATATCATTATCAACATGCTTAGTAAAAAGAGTTGTGTCTACTTTGCCTTTAATAAAATCATTTGAAATGAGAAAACTAGAAAGCCTTTCATACCAAGCTCTTGGAGCTTGTTTCAATCCATACAAAGCTTTATCAAGTTTAAAAACAAAATCGGGATGAACATGATCAATAAACCGGAGGTTGAGAAACATAAACTTCTTCATTAATAAAACCATTCAAAAATGCACTTTTCACATCCATTTGAAAAAGTTTAAAATTTTTAAAACATGCAAAAGCTAGTGTCATCCGTATGGCTTCAAGCCGTGCTACGGGTGCAAAGGTCTCCTCAAAGTCAATTCCCTCAACTTGAGTGTAACCTTGGGCCACTAACCTAGCTTTATTCCTAATGACATTTCCGGACTCATCCATCTTGTTTCTAAAGATCCACTTAGTACCAATTATTGGTCTATCGTGGGGCTTAGGAACAAGGTGCCAAACTTGGTTGCGCTCAAATTGATTGAGTTCCTCTTGCATGGCAAGCAACCAATATGGGTCCGTCTCGGCTTCGAGAATGCCCTTGGGTTCAAAATGAGAAATGAAAGCAAAGTTACCACATAGGTCATGGAGTTTGGAGCGCGTAGTGACTCCTCTAGATGCATCACCAAGATGAGTTCCTTCGGATGATTTGTAGCGTATCTCCAAGCTTTAGGAAGCGGTTGAGTGCTTTCCTCCTTATCCTCTTGAACTTCACCAATAGGATCTAGCTTTCTTCTTGAGCGGGTGAGTACTTCAAGGATAGTCTCTCCATGTCTTCACCTAATGTTCAATCTCTACAACATTCTCAACAACCACATTAGATTCTTCAAATTTAACATGCATGGATTCTTCTATGGTAAGTGTAGATCTATTGAAAACTCTATATGCTTTGCTAGTAGAAGAATATCCAACAAAGATAGCTTCATAAGCCTTAGCATCAAATTTACCCAAATTATCCTTAGTATTCAAAACAAAACACTTGCATCCAAAAACTTTGAAATATGCAACATTAGGTTTTCTAGAATGATACATTTCAAAAGAAGTTTTTGAAGAATTTTTGCATAAATAAATACGATTCGATATATAGCATGCGATGTTTACGGCCTCGGCCCATAAATATTGAGGGAGGTCATACTCACTTATCATTGTCCTAGCCATCTCTTGAAGTGTTCTATTTTTTCCTTTCCACAACTCCATTTGTTGTGGAGTTCTAGGACAAGACATTTCATGCTTAATTCCCTTTTCATCACAATAAGTCATGAAGAGTTGGTTAATAAACTCACCACCTCTATCACTCCTTATTCTCAAAATCGAAAAACCCTTTTCTTTTTCAACTCTTTTTCGAAAAATCTTAAAAGGAGAAAAAGTTTGATCTTTATTTTGCAAAAGAAAACCCAAGTAAAACGGGAGAAATCATCAACCAAAACAAATGCAAATCTACTTCCATTTAAACTCTTAGTTTTAGTTGGTCCAAAAAGATCCATATGAATTAATTCTAAAGGCCTAGTTGACATGATATCCTTGATTGGTTTAAAGGAAGACTTGGTTTGTTTCCCAAGTTGGCACGCACCACAAATGCGGTCTTTCTCAAAATTCAAGCAAGGTATACCCTTCACCAATTCCTTTGAATTAATCCTAGAAATATGGTCAAAAGATGCATGTCCTAGTCTTCTATGCCAAAGCCAAGAATTTTCATCAAAAGCATTCAAGCATTTAGTAGAACAATCTAAATTGAGCATGTCAATAATATAAACATTGTTATCACGAAAACCGGTGAGAATACAAACATCAGATTTAACATCAAAAATCTTGCAAGAAGTATCATCAAATACAACTTTAAGTCCACGATCACAAAGTTGACTAATGCTAAGCAAATTATGTTTTAAACCATCTACTAAAACAACATTCTCAATAATAGGAGATGCACCAATTTGAATGTTACCTATACCGATGATAGTTCCTTTGGAGTCATCCCCGAAGGTGACGGTGCCACCTTCCATGTACCTTGATAGGGTTGTGAAGTTGTTGATGTCCCATGTCATGTGTCTTGAACAACCACTATCAAGGTACCACCGCTCCCTACGTCTTGGAGCTTTGGTGTGTACCTACATCAAACAATTTAAGACTTGATTTTGGTACCCACATTTTCTTGGGTCCTCTAGGGTTAGTGTCATGAACCCAAACAAGATTATTTGTTCTATTTAGTTGATCATAGCAAAACTTAGCTAAATGTCCATTTTTGCCACAATATGTGCATCTATACACTCTACCATATTTAAAAGCATAATGAGTGTGTGTGATTTGTGAGCATGGGCATTGTGAGCATGAACATGAGACGTGTTAGGTGTAGTGTGAGCATGAGGAATCTTAGCATGAGATGTGTGTTTTTAGAAAATTTTTCTTCAAGTTTCTTAGTATTAAAAGGCACAATCTTTTAAAACTTTTTCAAAATCATTCATTTTGGATTTAAAAGAAGAAATTTCTTTTTCATCAATAATAGGGGATTTAGCCTTACAAGAACTCTTGTAGGCACAAAATTCTTTTTGCATGGAAATGAAATTTGAAGAAATATCATCTTTTTCTTTAGAAACAATGGCGAGTTGATTCTTAAGAAAAGCAACTTCTTTTTGTAATTTTAAGCATTCAAGTTTCTTGTTATCATAAGTTTCAGAAAGTTCTACAAAAGCATGCACTAGAACTTCCTTACTTACATCATCATCTTCATCATCAAGGGATTGAGGAGTTACCTTGGGGTGTTTGCCATGAAACACATATTAGCTTGATCCACCTCCTCTTCGGACTCGCTTTCCGAATCCCATGTTGCTTTGTAGGCTTTCTTCTCCTCCGGCTTCTTTGGCTTGAAGGAGGAAGTCATTTTCTTCTTGAACTCCGGACAATCCGCCATGATATGTCCGGGTTTGCGGCAATTGTAGCATATGATCTTCCGCTCCTCTTTGCCTTCAAATTTTCTCCGGAAGTTGAGCTTGTTCTTCGGTACATCCTCTTGACGTTGCGAACAAGTAGAGTAAGCTCCTCATCTTCTTCTTCGTCATCTTCATCGTCATCATTGGTGGATGAAGTCTTGAAGGCTATGGATTTCTTC
Organism: Agave tequilana; assembly: GCA_038442645.1. Taxonomy (NCBI): domain Eukaryota; kingdom Viridiplantae; phylum Streptophyta; class Magnoliopsida; order Asparagales; family Asparagaceae; genus Agave; species Agave tequilana. The sequence goes on from JAVJIF010022198.1 coordinate 76,443, forward strand.
TTTGAAGTAGTGGTCTCTTCTCTTGCCTTCTTCTCCATCTCATGGGTCTTTAGGTTCCCAATGAGACTAATGAGGTCCATCTCGTCCTTGTCGTTCAACTCCTTCAAGTGGTGGCCTTGATCTCCCATGATGAAGGGAGAGCCGAATTACTTTCCGCACCTTTTGATCGTTGGAGATGTCATCACCTAAGGAAGAAAGACCATTAGTGATTTTAGTAAACCTTGTAGCCATACTATCAATAGACTCATCATCAAGCATTTTAAATGACTCATATTGGGACCTCAAGAGATCTATCTTAGCTCTCTTGACTTGTGAAGTCCCCTCGTGTGTGACCAATAAGTGTTGCCAAATCTCATAGGCGGATTGGCAATGAATTACCCGTGTAAGGTCATCCTCATTCAAGGCGGTCAATAGGGAGTTTTGGGCCTTGGAGTTAGCCTCATATAGTTTAAAGTCAAGGTCGGTCCAAGTGCTCTCATCACCATCGGGTGCTTCATAGGGTTGGTCAAGGACTTGGCTACTAAACTACCCAAAGATTGCAAAAATATAGTCATGCTAACCTTCCAAATTGGGAAATTGAGTCCATCAAATTTAGGTGGGGATTTAATGTTGTCGGCCATGTTTACTAGTGTATGAATGGATGAATGAAATGTTGATTAGCAATGTTTTAAGGATCTCTCTATGGATGTAAAGCCAAACCTAGAGTCCAAGCTCTGATACCAATTGAAAAGTCACCTAGAGGGGGGGTGAATAGGTGACAATGCTAATCAAAGGGCAAATAAAAATTTAAAGCTACAACAATCACAAGATGAATGCAAGCAAGTAAGTATGACAATGAATATGATGAGCAAGTAATAAGTGCAAGCAAAGTAGAGTAAGGATTGCAAGAATGTAAACCAATCGCAAACACAAGAATATGTTATCGAGGTCGAGCACCCAGCTCTACTCCCCGCCTTCCCCAGAAGGATTCTAGCTACTTCACTATCACAAAGAACAATTACAACCGGAGTACCCAACTCCACAATTACAATCACAAGAATCTCTGAGTAGTCACAAGACCACAAACTCTCTCTTTCAAAAATCTCTTCCCTTACAAAGGTCCTTAGAGAATAATGAGTAGAATGAAGCTCTCTTGTGTGTAAGGAAAAGAAATTGAAATCAGAGAAAAACTTTTGAAAACCCTTCAGAAAATTGAGAGAATTTAGCACAAAAACCAAGAACTTTTGAAAGCCTTAAACTTTTGAATTTTGTAGCAATAAAATGTTGTAACCAATCTCTCCCCAAACACCCCTATTTATAGGAGAGGGCTAGGGTTTAGGGATAAAACATAATTACTGATGTTTAGGAGGTAATTAGATCAAAATATATCCTTAAACGAATTTTTAAACACAAAAGACAAAAATAAACAGCTCACTTAAAAATCTGCCCGTTACTGTTCAACGGATACATCGGTCGACTGGGCCGGTCGACCGGTAGTTCAAAAATTCGACCGTTATAGGCTAGCGGTCGACCGACCCGGTCGACTGAGAAAACCTGTGAGCAAAAATAATATCTAGGTCGACCGCCCCGGTCGACTGGCAGACATGCACACTGATACGTGCCTCTGCCAGAACTGCGGTCGACTGGTCGGTCGACCGGACCAGACTGACACAGACTCGGTCGACTGTCTCGGTCGACCGGATCAGGTCAAAAATCATTTTTGGAAAAGAAAATAAAGAGGATTTTGATTTTAACAAAAATACTTTTGAACAGGAATAGAATTAAGCATAAAGATGTATTTGTAGGCAAAAACTTGTATGCAAAATATTTTTGTATAATTATAAGAACTTATTTTGGAATGAGCATGTGCGCAAAAACGTGTGTGATAGAGCTTCAAACTATCCACTATTCTTTAACATACTATAAACTGAAAAAACAAATTACATGAAGACTTCTTGAGCTATCTTCAAGTCTTTGAGCCATCCAATGCCTTGCTAGTGCCTTCTCTTCTATGATCCTTCTTTGATGTGCAATATGCCTTCCTTGCTTTGTGGAACTTAGAAGTTCTTGCAATAGCTAAGCGAATGGTCTCTAAACATGGTACAAACCTGAAACTTATCTTAACAAACTTATTAGTACCAAATAGCTCTAATTTGGTTTGTCATCATCAAAACACAAAACAATTGGAGAGTGTAACCTCTTGGGCCAACAGTTTT
>JAVJIF010022199.1:0-70427 GCA_038442645.1 Agave tequilana
ATATTTAAGAGACTCAATTTGATGAATAAAGTAATGAATATTTGGATATAAACTTTGCCTAGTTTTTGATTTGATCTGTTTTGATTGAGTCAACCGGTAGTGAAGCTATGATCCGGATTGCAATCTATGATCATATCCAAATCCATATTTAGTTTTTTGATCCCACATCATTTTTGGCATCAAAATCGAAATTCATGTTCTCCCTCCACAAAAAAAAATTCCCAATAACCCTAGCTCTACAAATTTCCCCAATCCTCTTCTCTTTCCTTCATTCAAAAAACTTCCCCATCTCCCCAAACCCATCTAGGGTTCCCACCACTGCACCACCGCCCCTGGGCACCGCGGATTCCAACGAAGGCCTCCGACTCCAGCAAAGCCTCCGACGATCTCATCGTCGACAGCCTTCATCTCCAGCGAACCACCGCCCTCTCCTTCTCTGCTGCATCAGATCTCAACACTCATCGAACCCATCTAGGGATGTCAATTGGGTCAGGCCGACAACCACACGGGCACGGCTCGGCCCAGGCAGGACCCAGGCCAAACCCAGGCCAGGTCCGGGATTTTTGCAAGCCAGCCCCGGGTCTGCAAATAGACGGCCCATAGCCGCGTGGGCCGTGCCAATCCGAGCCCGGCACGTGCTGGGCACGGACCTAGAACGACCTACCGAACCAGCTCGGCCTAGAAGGACAGTCCAACGGCTCTTAGAGCTGCCGGCCCGGCCCACCAGCCCAACGGTTAAAGCCGTTGGGAGGGGGTTTTGCAAATTTTTATTTGCAAATACCCCCGCCTAATCCCAACAGCCATTATAGCCGTGGGGGTGCTCTGCAAATTTTTTTTGCAAAAACCCCCCTAACGGGTATATGATGTGTTTTTTTTTTGGTTTTTTGAAAAAAAACTGCAAAAAATACTTTCTCCTCTATAAATACTTGGACTTCCCAACTTCATTTCACACAACAAAAAACTACTTCTCTTCATCTTTCTCAGCTCTTTTTTCTCTCTACAAGCTACTCAGGTCTTTGTACAAACTCTACAAGCCTCAAGTCTTCAAGCTCTACAAGCTCTCTCTCTCTCTCCAAGCTCTTCAATTCAGTATTTATATTCTTATAAAATTAGAAACTAGCCAAAAAATGGATGTCAATTCTAATCAAGCTGGATCTAGCCAAGCTTCTGGTTCTAAATATCATGGTAATTTTAATATTAGTAATGATACGTGGGAAGCCCTAAATATGCCACTAGACGACACTCCACAAATTTCATATACACAAGTTACACCATGCACAGATTTTAATGTTTCTTCTGATGTACTTAGCTCTGTTCCTCATATACCTATTAGTTCTCCCGACGTATCAACTGCCTCCACAACTCTTAAATCTGGAGTTTGAAAATATTTTAATAAATTAACTATTATGAAGCTAGGAGGGCTCAATGCAAGTTGTGACCAAATGTTTCATATTCTTTTCTAAAAAATTCGGGAACTGATCCACTTGCTTGACATATTAGAGAAACACTCAACCACGACAAACTCAAATTAGCACTTTGAGTGGCACTTTAGGCAGTTTTGATTATAATCGTGCAACAGATAAAACAAATTTAGTGAAATATTTTATTCGATCTGAACAACCTTTTAGTATGGCTGAAGACGATGCATTTACAAATTATATTAGAACCACTTATAATCTTGATTATGAGCCGGTCAGTATGAACATTATAAGATCAGAAATGTTTAAAGTATTTGAAGAACAAAAACAAATATTAGTTGCAGTTTTATCATCTTTGCCCCATAAAATTGCACTCACTTCTGATTGTTGGGAAGCCCTTAACGGCTACCAATATATTGTTATTAGTGCGCATTTTATTGATTCTGATTGGGTTTTTAATAAAAAAATAGTGATTTTAAAAAGTTTCCCCATCCTCATAATGCTTTAAATCTTATTAAGATTATAATGTGTTGCTAAAGAATATAAAATTGATTCTAAAATTTTTACTGTTTCATTTGATAACGCTAGCCAAATACTACAGCAATTGAGATATTGAAAAATTATTTAAAACCCGTTTGAATGAAAAAATTTCATATTCGATGCGTTTGTCATATTATTCACTTGTGTGTACAAGATGGTTTGAAAATAATTAAAAATTATAATCAAAAAATAAAAGATATTATTATATTTATTAAAGTAGCGGCACAAGAAGACAAACCTTCAGTCAATTTGTTCGGGCTTAGAGTTACCTACTAAAAAATTACCTCAAGATGTAAGAACTCGTTGGGACTCAACATATAATATGATGAGTAAGTGATTCCTTATAAGGAGGCAATAAAATAGGTTTATTTCTGTAAAATTGCCTAAATGTTTTATTTCCGATGAGGAATGGCAAATTTGTGAATGGATTTATGAATTTATAAAAAGATTTAAAAGAATAACAAAATTATTTTCTGATTTTTATTACCCAACGACAAGTACAATACTTTATGAGTTAACTGAAATAAGTGAAATATTTTCTGAATGTAGATATTATTGCTCCCATAGAGAAAAAATTGAATAATATTTAAAAGAATTTATTTTTATCTTTTATTTTGCTGCTATTATGGATCCTAGAATTAAATTTAATGGAAAATTTTTATGAAAGGATGGAATATGAGGATAATTCTGTCCCAATGTGGGCAGATATTGATTCTTCTATAAATAAGTTATATGATTTTTATGAAACTAATTACGGAAATAAACAATCTTCATCTCAAAGTTCTTTAACCTCACGTAGTAGAAGTTCATTATTTTCTGATTTTTATCAGTTTCCAAAAAATCTAGAACTTCTGACTCTTTAAATGAACTTCATTATATATACAACGTGTTGTGACTCCTGAGATCGATCAAGACTCAGGATTTGAAAATTTTGATATTTCAGCATGGTAGAAATCACAGGCATCAACTTATCATGTCTTTTCAATCATGGCACGTGATTTACTAACTTCTCCATCATCCACAGTAGCTTTGGAGTCTACTTTTAGTACAGGTGGTCGAGTGCTGACTGATACGAAGAACCTTCTGACATCGTGCGATCGAGATGACCATATGCGGGAAGGATTGACTGGATGTGAAAAGGTAAAATCAAGATAAAACAATTGACGATTTTATCGAAGATTCTTCAGAAGACTCACTAGAAGATGAATGAAGACTTGTATTTTTTTATTTATGATTAATAAAATGTATAAAGAATGAAGACTTGTACTTTTTTATGTATTAACGATAAATTTAAAAAAATTGATTTATACTTCAATTGTATTTGTATTAATATCCATTTTATTGGATCATTAATAAAATATATATTTTCATTTCACGCCTTGTAATATTCTTTGCTAATTTTATCACAACTTGAATATGTAATTTTTGGGAATTTTTTTGAATTTTTTTGAATTTTTAAGTTTTTTAAAATTTTTTTATTTTTTTAAATGGTGGGTCGGCATGGGCCGGCCCGAGCGCCCGGGCCTTGGGCCATGCCTGGGTTCTATATTTGGAACCCGGGCCGGGCCGCCCGCCTGTTGGCCAGGAGGGCCGCGCCCGGCACGGCCCGGCCCCTGGCCCGCTGTGCTCGGGCCAGGTTTGGCCCGGCACAGCCCAATTGCCATCCCTAAACCCATCGTCGCCTTCCCAATCTTCTCCAACAAGCACCGCCTCCACCACTCATCGACGCCACTACACCCTCACTGGAGCTCCCTCACAAGCCTCCCACCCTCGCCGAGGCCCCAGAGACCTCATCACTGCCCTCTCCAATCTTCGTCAACTGCTCTTCCATCATCAACTCCTCCATCACTTGCCGACGCCATTGCAGCCTCGCCAGAGCTTCCTCACGAGTCTCCTGCTTTCACCGAGGCCTCCAGGCCTCATCACCGCCCCTAATCGGAGCTCAACCACCCTCGTCGACCTCGTTGTGCCTCTATAGCACCTCCACGAGCTTTCAACGGTCACGGCGACGCTCAGATCCACCTCGTCGACCTCAACCGTCGTCGTGTTCGCCGCAGTCATTGTTTCCCTCCGAGCGCTGCCACCTTTCGCCTCCCCTACAGAGATCAAGAGAAGGAGAAGAGATTTGGGTTGATTGGGTGATCTTTCTCAAACTCGATTCTTAAAACCCAATCAGATTTAGGTTTGAGCCAACCGGGTCACTTCAGCCCCGACCCGACCGCGAAGTAATTACAAACCCATTAAGAGTTATTTGGAGATTTGGAGAATGATCCGCGTTCAATTCGCGTCGTTCTCGAGATAGGGGGTTCGCAGCTCCTAGCACTACTGTTCAAATTGTGGTGAGTGAATTCTTCTCCTCGGTGCAGGTAATTTTGAGGTAATCCCTAACTCAGTCAGTTCCACTACCTTTTTTCAATAGTATTACACATCCATTTGCACCAAATCGATCCATTCTTTTGTGCTATCGACTTGTCGTTGTATACTAATAAATTGTGAGTGAGTAAATCTGCTAAGTTTACTTGTTGCATCTGAATATTAAACTAGAACTATTCTTGATGCTAGGCACGGATTGATTCATTTTGAAATTTAAAATGGTTAACATTACACATTATTTCTATTACCTGATCGCTTTAATTAAATTTTGTTGCCTAGATGGAAATGAGTTACGGGATGATTGTTGCATACCAGTAGTTGAATTACATGTTGATTTCTCATTGGATCATTTTTGCACTAGATTTCATTTTAGTTCTCTCTCTCATTCGATCATTTTTTGTAATAGGCTTCATTTAGTTGATCAACTGCATTGAATCTTAGATTTTACGTCCAAACAGCCCTGTTGCATAACCACTCATAGTGGAACACAATATCACCCCCGAGACCCGACTTCTGAAATGGATCCCGCGCTAGCCTATATCACTAAGCTCTTAGAAGATCTAACCACTCGAATGAACGTGGAGAAAGAACTAAGAAACACTAGGGAACAAGAGACTACCGACAATATTAGTGATAATGGACCTCGCTCTGGACCTCGGTACCCTAGGAAAATGACCAAAATGATTTTGTAGGAGCGAACTTAAAGAATATAAAACTTGAGGCACCCACTTTGATAGCCAGTTGGATCCCCAAATCTTCCTCAATTGGATTTCAGACATGGATTATTACTTTGACTAGTATGATATGTCCAACGCGAGAAGAATCTGATTTGCCAAGATGAAATGTGGGTCACGCTAGGCAATACTGGACAAATGTTGAGAAGCTAATTAGACTTAAAAAATCAAGAGGCGATTCAAATTTGGGACGAGATGAAGCTAACTCTAAGAGAATTACATGTCTGTGTCATACAAATGACGTCTGCTTGAACAATTGCAGCATTTGACTAAAGGAAATCGCCCAGTATCGGAGTACATCAAGAAGTTTGATCAACTCCTGCTGAGATGTGGTGAGGATGAGTCTGATGCCATAGTCTTGTCTAGATTTCTTTCAGGACTTGAGGATGAGCTTAGGCGTGTCGTTAAAGATGTCTCTACCCTAGAGCAAACTATTCAAATTGTTCAAGACTTAAATCAATCCCAAGCTTCTTCATTCCCTAGATGCACAGACTATAGGGACAATCCATCCCATCAAACTACTGCTAAATTTCAACAAAATATGTCCCAATCTCAGTCTCGTTTTAAGTCTAATAGTTCCACTCCAAGGCGTGAAGACAAAGGCAAAGGAATCACATGTGAGTTACTTAGATCCATTCAGCAGACTCGATGTTTCAAGTGCCAAGGGTTTGGTCACGTTTCAGCACAGTGTCCGAATAAGGCAAGGACGCTGATCATTGAAACACAATCAGACAATGATCAAAATGATTCAGAAGAAATCATCCATGACCCTAAAGGAGATGCTTGGGAAGATGATTTTAATGTAGATTAAACTGCCACCTTGGGATGTGTTTTGAGCATGTACTTACCGTCGATTGACGACGCTGATAGGGTTACCCTCCGTCTAAGTGTAGTGAGGTGCGCCCTGGCTCAACCTAAGGAAAATGACGACTGGCTAAATCCTTAATTTTTCAAACTATCACTAAAATCGATGGTAAGAATTGTCGGGTCACAATTGATTGTGGGAGTTGTGTCAATGTCGTCGCCTTGGGTATGGTGACTAAACTTGGGCTAAAGACTAACCGTCAGCCATATAAAGTGTCATAGGTGAACTTTGCGTCCATCGATGTGAAGGAGAGATATCTTGTCCCGATCTTATTTGCCATATATTGGGACAAATTTGGTGTGATATAGTCACCACGGACGTAAGCCATATAATTTTAGGACGACCTTGGTTATATGACCGAAATGTCATTATATATGGACATCCGTGCTCATTTATTTATGAGGGAAAGAAGATCATGTTGGCCTCGCTAATTTTCTATATATAGATTCATGTTGAGTGTATGTCATATTGAAGTTATTAACCTTTCTTTGGTATATAGTACACGTGTGTAGTAGGAGCTTCACATCTCCTTTTATACATTGCATATTATGCTTTATGTGGTTAGGGTTTAGTCATCTCTTTTCATATAAATGCATGTATGCAGGGGGAGTTAACTTCGCGTCTCTCCTCTTCATAAATGTATATAGCATATATACCTTTATTGTTTTGATTTAAGCAAAAAGGGAGAAAATATTATTTATGCCTTTTATTGTTTGTACCCCTTTGCTGATGAATTGACAAAAGGGGGGGAGAGAATTTTGGAGTTTATATGCATGTTTGTTTATATGCATGTTTGTTTATAAGATATTTTGGAGTTTATATGCATGTTTGTTTATATGCATGTTTGTTTGAATTAGTTATCCTTTACCATTGATATCAAAAGCATCTTTTATTGGTATTGGTATCAAGAGCATCTTTTATTGTTTTTGTTGGTATCAAGAGTTTTTATTTGTATCAAGAGCAACATTATTTTATTGTTTTATTGGTATCAAGAGCTACATTTTTTAAAATAAATTTTTATTGGTATCTAGAGCAACATTGCTTTTAAGAACATGTTTATTTTAAAATAGTCTTTATTGGTATCAAAAGCATGTTTATTTCATTAGTATAAAGATCATGTTTGTTTAATGCATGTTATGCATATTTATGTTGAGCATTCATTGAATATCTATTGTTTTTGCTATGCATGAGTTAAGGGGGAGCTTTTATGAAGCTTAACTTTAATCCATGCATATATAACTCCATGAGTTTTATCATCATCAAAAAGGGGAGATAGTTGGCCAAAGGCCCTTCCTCTAGTTTTGATGATGATTAACTCATGTAGTTATAGTTTACTAATAATCTGGTGATATTTAGTTTCAGATATTTAACCAAGATATTAGTAGGTGATTAGCTTCAACAAAAGTGTTTTAGAGCTTTCACATGGTGATTCAAGAGCTCGAGCGTCATGTTCACATCTAGCACTCGGTTGGAGTCAAGCTCGGTGGATCACATTTGGATCGAGTCGACTTGGAGACGACGTTCTACAAGAAGACATCGGTCTTTTTTAGTTTAACTTTGTTTAGCTCTCATTGTAAAGATTAGATAGTTGATATGCTCAAGTTCACAACACACACATGTTTTCAGTTTTAAGTTTCATGTGTTTTGATTTTTCGGTTTAACCGATCTTGATTTTCAAGTCAAAAATATAGATATAATATCTTTCTTGTATATTGGATTCTATCCATATACAACATGCTTAAAAGTTATTTCAATATCATTTTTTTGTATTTATATGTGTTTTGAAAAAATCGGATTTCCATTTCAAAAATCCTAGTTTCGAAAAATACGGATTTTGGTTTAAGGCAAATTTCTATCTCACAAAAATGGTTCAAATTATTTGAAATATGTGTTGAATTTTTGTCACACATATTGTATTTCAAAGATCTAATAAGAACTGATTTTTGTGAAATTTATGTGATTTAATAAAGATAAAAACTCAAGTTTTAAAGTCCTATAATGTCTTGACTGGCTGTCTGCCGGTCGACCGGCCGGTTGATCGACGTGCACAAGCGTGCACGCCAGCTTGAGCTGGTGGGCAGTCGACCGGGTCGGTCGACCGTCCAGAGAGCTCTGCTCTCTGGAAATGGCCCCGGTCGACCGGCAGAGAGCTCTGCTCTCTGTATCCAGTCTCGGTCGACCGGGCCGGTCGACCGGAGGCACAACAGTCAGAAATCTGACCATTGGGCCGGTCGACCAGCGTCGACCGAAGGGCAAATCAGCCCTTTTCAGCTGCCAACGGGCAAATTCTTTGGGGGCTATAAATACCACCATTTGAGTTTGTTTTTAACAAGTTTTAGAGAGCAATTTTTTCCACCTTTACAAGTGTTTAACAGCTAGTTTTCAAAAGAGTTTTTGAATTCAAAAGTTTTAATCTTTATTTGTTTTTAAAGTGTTGGAAATTCAAAGAAATTAGGGTCTTTTGGGAATTGATTTTTGGTATAAAATTCTATATCTATTTGGAGATTTTCTCAAGCATTTTTCTTTGTTCCAAATACTTTATTTTCTCACACTTGAGTTTATCTACTATCCTATCTATAGGATCATTGTTTAGTGAGAAAAGATTTAGTTTGTGATCTTTGTGATCACCAAGTGGAAAACCCTCCTTGATTTGTGATATCCCTCTAGTGAGAGGTGATTGTGTTGACATCCCGCTAGTGAGAAGTGATTGTGGAGGTTGTATTGGAATCCCTCAAGTGTGAGGTGATTGTGGTTGTGTGGCTTTGTGCCTATCCCTCATTTGTGATGTTGATATTGTGTTGGCTCAGTGCCTTACCTCTAGTGAGAGGTTGTATTTGCGAGAGGAGTTGTGTACTCCCAAATTGTATTTGGCTCCCTGTGTGGACGAGTTAGTGGAAATCCTTTTGTGTGAAGGCGGGGACGTAGAGCTGTGTGCTCGAACCTCAAAACAAATCTCGGTGTTTGCGTTTGATCCACTTTCTCTAGCTCTCTCTCATTTATATTGTGTCTTACATCATTCTTATTGCTCATTCATACTTATATGCTTGGTTGTGTTTGTTCGTGTGCCTCACTTGTGTTTAACCAAGAGAGCTTCATATAGCACCTCAACTCTTATTCAGAGGAATCAAGAGGAGTTAGTCCAGAGCCCTTCACCGGGAATTCGGCTACACTCTTTGGTTACACTAAGTGTGTTGCATTAAGTTTTCAATTCCGCTTTATTTGTCGCTAGATTAGCCTTACACCTATTCACCCCCCCCCCCCCTTCTAGGTGTACTTTCAAAAAATTCATAGAAGGATTGTGCGCAAAATACTCAAGTTGTGTAGAAGTCATTCTTCATAAGCTAAATATTCAAAGATACAGGATAAGTCTTATTTGAGATCCACAGCTAAGGATTTGCTGGAAGTAAGAACATTTAGATCCCCTAAAAGAGCTCAATATGATATGCTGACACAGTCACACAGATGGAATGCAAACAAAATGTAGTTATTCATTCATTCTATTCCTTTTGTTTGGAGGGAAGTATTAAAAGGAAAAATAAAGCATATAGTGAAAAATTAGAAGGACTGTGAAAAAGTTCAAAGCCTATAAGCTTTTGGCTGAAAGAGTAAATTACTTAATATTTATCTTAAGTGAGAGAAGGATAAATATGCATACTGTAAACTAGGGAAAGACTGAACTTTAGATTGCTTTTTATAAATTCTTGTCCCCCCACAAAATTTCTTAAGAGTACAATTCATCAATGTTTCTGCTCACCGGCTTCTCTCAGAAAAACATAGTTTTCAAGCCCAAGGTTCGGATGGAAGGAACGAGTCATTTCTCAGTAAAGTCATGTGAGAGAAAAGGAAAACTAGTTCAAAAAAATTTTCCCTCTTGAACAGAAATTGAAGCAAATTTTGACATGAATAAGCTAAGGCAAAGTACAACATAATTCTGAAAGCAGTTCCTCGCAAGATTGTGGACATTCCTTTTTTGTTGTCCTACTTTCAAGGTTAATTTCTTCTTTATACCTCTCCCAACTCCTTCTCTGGGCTTCACTGAAAATAAATCAGTTTCACAGCAACATCCGCGGCATCGCCCGTACATGTAAGATGAACTTCCAACTCATGATTTTATTTGGGGAAAAAATCTCCAACATTACTTAATCACGATATCAAAAAGTCTTATATAATCCAACTTCAAAGCTTGCAAAGTAAAAGGCTGTCCAAGAAACCCATAATCACCAAACCACAAGCAGGATCAGCCGACATTTCTTCCAAAACAAAAGGCAAGTTCATCAATTTAGGGATTATCCCCATGGTTATCATTACAAAATCAAAAGGCATCTAAAGGGTTTGCTCTCTTCTCAATCGTAACTAATAATAAGGACCCAAAGAGGTGTTCCAAAGGCACGAAATGCTCGAAACCCATGTTATAAAAATAAGAAATATTACTATAAATGAACTATTAATTCGAACAGAAAAAAAAACCCTAAAGAAGAAAGAGGGAGAAGAGAAACAAGTTTACCCTTTGGAGCGGATTCAGCAACCAACGAGAAAGCATCTACCAACTGCTGCGTCTACTCTCTGCAACAAACCCCAGAAGTTATATTCCACAGAAAGAATAGATAAAAAGATGGTTGGGGGAAAAAAGAACTTGGAAAAGAAACGAGAAAAGGGGGAGAAGATGATATCCGCTTACTTGGAGTTTCACAGACAGTGGAGTAAAAGAGAAGAGAAACTGAAGAGAATGGAACCCCTTGTCAACCGTCTGAGTGAGCGAGGAAGAAGTGAGTGGGTGTTTTTATTTTTAAATTTTAGAATCTTTTACTCGAATGAATTATCAAAAAGTTAAGGGCGCTCTCGATTAATTAATGGAGAAAAAAAGGGATTTGGGGCCTCAAATATCTGAAAACGCAAGATTGAAGATAATTGGTGTTTGCGGCTGAGTATGTTGGATGGATTAAAGGCATGTTTGGCCCAAAGAAAAGTAAAAAAGAAAACTGCGAATCAACAGCACACCGTGGGGCCCATCTAGAGCAGTTTTCTAACTCTCTTCATTTTTTTAAGTGGAAACTTGCTGAGAGAAAAGGACATGATGATGTTTTTGCCGTTATCATCATTTTTTTTTTAATTTGACAAATCAAATAAGATTACCACAAAAGAGTGAAAAGCTGAAACTCACACAAGCGCTACTTTTCCGTCTTTTACGTGCAACCAAACACACCCTAAGTTCGGTAGATTGATGGTTAGCTTGTTTTACTGTAAAAATTTTTAAGCTGTAAATGACAATTGCAAATTGTGACTTATGATTTATGGTATTTGTTTGAGTCATAAGTCGTAAAATGTACTTGCATCTCACTTACGATCCACTTGCAACACAAACAGTTATTTTTTTGGTCATGCAAATCTAATTTACAGTCCGTTTGCAGTACAAAAATTAATTTTGTAATCATGCAAATATGTAGTAATAAGATTAATGTTTTTTCTCATTTGATTAATTTTTTTAAATTATGAGAATTTTTAATTATTAAATTAATATAATTATTAGATTAAATCTTTTATTAATAATTTAATAAAATTTTAATATTAAAATCTTTTTTATTACTAGATTAATCTTTTTATTATTAGATTAATATAATGTATTCCACTTAATTTTAATTCTTTCTTTATTTATAAATTTAATGAGTTTTGATTAATCGAATAATTATTTAATATATTTCATATATTTCATGTTTACTATTTTTAATGTTTAATGTATTATATTTTTAACATATTTAATTTACTTTTTAATTATTTAATAATAAATATTTAATACTTACTATTTTTATTATTTATTGGTATTTTTTAATGTTTTTAAATCAACAAAAAGTTGATTTTGTGGTCAATTTTTTCACTTACGACTTACACATTACAACAATCAAATACTGTAAAACACAATACACTCTCCCACTTACAATTTTACATTACCAACAAAACACTGAAAAACTTAGTTGCATGTAACTCACTTACAACTGTAAAAGAGTTTATCACCCACGACTTGTGACTTACGGCCACTTATGACAGCCAAACAGGTTCTGAGTTCAAGTCGACGAGATGAACGAGACCTCGGTATGGGGTTGGGTCAGTGAGGGGTAAAGACTTAACACTTGTGCTAAACACATTTTTGTGTGTGAGCGTTACAAAATAATCTAATACTTGGATACGTATGCAATGTAAACTTACGATTTAAAAGAAAATTTACCTTCTTATGTTTTTTTTGCGTGAATATAATATTTATATCTCTGAGGAATCTAATTTTAAGGCATTAAATTATTATGAATATTGTAAGATAATATTTGGTATAATTCGAATATTTTAGTCAATAAACTATCATTGTATTGATGTGCTAGAAAATGTGATACTCTCGAGCATATTTTTTCAATTAATATTGTAGAGTAAGAATAATCGAAGCAACGACATTAACGGAGGTGGTGACGATGAAGACATGATGATAGCTACGTAATGATGTTGGCGATGACAGCTACAGTGTTGATGGATTTAACACTGGCAGTGGTGATGAGTTGTGGTGGTGGTGGTGGTGGTGACAGTGGCAATGAAACGGTGGTGGTAGCCACATAAACGGCAGCGACTAATGACAATGATGACGGTGGTAGAAACATCAGATGCACTGATGGTAACGGCGACGACGGCAATAATGATAGAAGCGGTGGCATTGAAGACAACATCTGCACGATGTTTGTCACACCCTGAATTTAATCTAGCATAAGTTAAATATTTTATTAGGCTAACCTCGGTTAGGATTTCATGTAATTGTAATTAGTTAGCTGCTAACTTTGACTAATGAAGATTAGTTACATACGTGTACAATCATATACTTGTATACATAAACATCTATTTACTCTTGACATCATCAACAATGATGATAGTGGTGCCAGCAGCATCAGTGGCAACTGCGACAGTGATGGTGGCGGTGAGAGAAACACTGGTGGATAGTGGCAACAACAACAACATTGAAGTTGCAACATCGACAATAGTGGCGACATCAACAATAATAATAAATTATAAAAAAATAGAGTTAAGTTAATTTGTTTACTAGCATTGTGCTTTGTGGACATCATTATTGAAGTGATTCACGAGGAGTCGGAAAGCTTATGGTTTTTAAATTGGCAATTTTTCTCGTAAGTACATGAATATTATATTTGATAACCAACTCTTTTTATCACGAATCAATGCAAAACTTCATGAAAGAGTCATGCTCTTGGTCAAAACTCTTGAATTCTTATTTTCCTTGACAAACACATTGTTATCATGATGTCTGTAACACCCCATTCCCGGAATACGTACTTAGATACGTGTTCTGATTTTTCAATTGTATTTTTCAATTTACTTTTCGTATTTGTTTTTGTTTTATGAATATTTATGTGATCGCTTTGCATTGGATCCGGATTCGTGGACTCGGAGTCAGCCCTGGTCTAACCTGAGAACCCGATCCTAATGCATTACTCGATTTGGTCTCTCTAATAGACAAATTTGATAGATTTCAGTTTCAAATATTATTTTCTATATTTTAGATTTTTCATAATGTTCTGAAATTTTCTGAATTAAATTGCAAAATCTTCAAAATCGGTGTCGACTGGTATCGCTGGTCGATTTCAGGATCTTTAATTTACAAACGGAGTTGAGTTACTAAAATTCACTTTCATATTATTCCTTAGAATCACATTTTCTACTTTAGTGCATTTTTGGGGATTATTCTGAATTTATCAAAGCTCGGCCAGATTTGGAGTCGGCCGGTATCGCCGGTTGATTCAAGAATTTTTAATTTCAAAATGGGATTTTATTTTTTAAAATCAATTTCATATTATTCCTCAGGGTGCTGTTTTCTACCTTCGGGTATTTTTGGGGATTTTTCTGAAATAGCTGATATTTTCGATATTATTATAATATTATATTTTTGGCATCTTTCCCTTATTTCTTTTCTTTTTCTTTTCTTTTCTTCCCCACCAACCCACCTGCAAGCCACATGGGGCCGGTCCCTATCACCTACCCCCTTCCCATCACCCTCTCCATCTCTCTCCCTCTCTCTCTCTCTCCTTCCTTTTATTTTTCTTTTTCTTTTTCTTTTCTTTCTATCCCCCTCTTTCTTCTCACCCTCTTCTTATTCAACCTGGGAATGCGACCACCGCTATCCTGGGCCCAGTGTTGACCGTCGCCCAGCTCCGGCGACCCCTGGGCGCCTCCCTCTCTTCCCTCTCTTCTCCTCTTCTCCTTCCCTCTTTCTCTTTCCTTTCCTTTCTTTTTCTTTCTTCTCCCTCTCCCTCTCTCCTCTGGATTTGCGCTGGTCGCCGCCCTGGGCCAGCACCGTCGTGCCGGCAACTCCCCTACTCTTTCTGTTTTTCTCTCTATACGTTTCTCTCTCTCTCTCTCTTTGCATTTCCCTCTCTTTCTGTTTCTCTCTCCCGCGTTTCTTTCTCCCTGTCTTTCCCTCTCTCTGTTTCTCTTTTCCCTGCGTCTCCCTCTCTCTATTTCTTTCTCTTCCTACTTTTCTCTCTCTTTCTCCCTCCGTTTCTCTCTGTTTCTCGCTCCCCCGGTGTTTCTCTCTCCTTGTGTTTCTCCCCTGCGTTTCTCTCACTCTCCCTGCGTCTCTCTCTCCCCTGTTTTTCTCTCTCTGTATGTTTCTCTCTCTGTTTCTCTCTTTGTCTCTGTGTTTCTCTCTATCTTTCTCTACATCTCTTTTCTTTCTCTTTCTTTTTCTCTCTCTAAAAATATCTCTTCTGTGGTGATGGTGGGTGAGCCCATACGCGCGTGCTCGTGTTTTATATAGTTCGGAGATTTTTGATATTTTCTGAAGAGATTTAGGCGAGCGTCCTCGCCTCATTTTGTGTTTACCCGCTTCGTCAGGTCAACTATGTATTTTATTTTGTATTTGATTGTATTTGTATCGTTTGTATGTATACCTATACTTATATGTGGCTGAGTGCCTAGGTCTGTATGTATAGTGTACCTGTGACGAATGCTTTTACTAGTGTAGTTTCATTCCTGTACATATACCATGCATGTGATGTGTTATATTACTGCTAAATACCATGCGTGGCCGACCCTTCGTGATCGCTTAGCCTCCAAGCTCTACACTCAGCTTAAGGCTTTACCACTCTATTGTAGCCTAGTTATTATCACGTTTATATATGTGCTCGTGTGGTACTAACATCTCGTGCAGGTACCTTTATACAGCCTCGGAGTTTCTGCTCACTTTCGAGATGGCTACCCAATAGGTGTTAGGCCTTGTTCTCTTATGGGTTTCGTAGTAGTTACCAGAAGTGCGCTTAAATCCTTGGCTTACTCTAGCCTTCAGGCTTTCATATAGCCCATTTCCGGGCGGTTACCCAATAGGTTTTAGGCCTTGCACCCTTATGGGTTTCGTGGTAGCTACCAGAAATGTGCTTAGATCTTCTAGGTCTGTCTTGCTCTGTCTGATAGGCGTACTTAGCGCTCTGCGCTTTATCACTAGATTCACTTAGGCAAAACTCTGTCGAATTTTAAACTCGCATTTTAAGTTGAGCCGTCCCAGTAGCTTCGTCAAGCGCTTTAATGATTAAACACTATTTGTTGTTCGTGCTTCCAGCACTGCTAGCTCCGCTTAGATGTTCGCTTGCTTGCTAATTGTCTGCTTGACAGTTTATCTATTCTTATATTGATGATTATGAAGAGTTTAAAATCTTACTTATACTGTTTCCCAAAAACTGTATTATTTTCGGTATTCATACCGATCTCTTATATCGGTACTATTTTTCTATATCACTTTTTCCTGTATTGCTTGACGTGCTTTCACTCGATGTGCTAACACTTACCATGTTGTCTCTTGACACTTGACACCTACGGGCTATCTCATAACATGTTATTACTTGACACCTGTCTGATTTTACCTGACATCTGACATGTGATCACCTGACACCTGCCATATCTGATACTTGACTCTTATAATTATCACAATATAGAAAATGATGACCTGACATCTTAATATATCCTGATATATTTCAGTACAAACCGTACTCCTAGTACACCTGTACTCCTGACTTGTTCCTGCTCATTCGCGTAATCTGATAATTATCTAATAAACTATAAAAATGACAACTTATACCGGGGAAGGGAGAAACTGATGGACTTCAATTGTGTTTTTTATATATAATGGTATAGGAATGTTGTGCAACTAAATTCTTGAGGTCTACCTGAGGGCCCCAGGTGTTTCGGGAGGGGTATTTCTTACACCTCGGCTATTGTAATGAATCCATCTTCAGTGCCTAGCGGCACGGGCCTGGCTAAATGTCAGGTATTGGGTGGTTGTTCCGAACATACACGGAACCCATTGTATACATAATTCGCTGGTCTCATTATCCGTTTCCAAAAACCAACCTCGACTTACTCATAAATGGATGTACGTGCATTGAGTCGTACGCCAAGACACATACCTAGATATATGAGTCAGACAAGTAATAATAAAAGATGTTAATTAATAATTCGTTGTTCGTTTTGCAATTTAGGATGTATGAATCCAGGCTACGGTGATATGAGACATATGGTATATAGATGAGGATTTCCTTATTTGGATTATTCTTTCAATGTACTAGTCATATGAAGCCGTAATCTGAGCTTGTATGACTGGTTTTGTTTATATTCTGTACTATTGGTTTTATGGATTTTCTATCAGTTTTATGATGCTTTGTTAGTATAAGGGACAAATGGTTTTCCTACATTTACTTTCTTACTGCCTCATTGCCTGCTCCTTTATGCCTGTGTTCACGACACGATTTTCAATATATACTCTTTTGATTCGGATTTACCGATACACGTGTGATTATTTTTGCACACCACTCGGCATTCACCACACCACTCGTTGGGGAGTTCTGACTCCCCTGAACTTGCATGTTCAAATCTTAGAGTTTGGACCAAGGTGGACTTCCTGGTTATCAGAGTTGCGCAGCGTGGCGTCGTGGATCGGTAGTTGACCATCCAAACCTCTATCCATTTAGGTCTCTTGCTCGTCTCTCGAGTTTTCTTTTTATAACTCATGAGCGTCTTTTATACTGTTCATACTTGTACATCTCTTTGTATTCTTACATTTGCGCCTATCGGTGATGTAATATTCTTGTAATATTGTATCACATTCTGCGATAACTTTGTAATTATACTCTTATGTTGAAAAGTATAATGCACCACATACTTTTGTACTTTGATTCATATCTCTACTGATGCTTAGCGTATATTGTGAGGATCTTTCCAATCTGCATATATACATCGCAATAACATCTCTGTACTCGCAGGATCGAGGCGTTACAATGTCTTGCGCTCTGGAGTATAATTATCAATTCTCATCGTCTATCACCAGATCATCACTGATTTTCATGGAAATGGTTGAATGATTATGTCTCTCTAATTGGCACCTTTGAAATTCGATGTTTTATCATATTTCTTTGTTCATTTTGATATCTTACAGTCATAATCAAAGGAAAATTTGTCAAGTTTATACATTCCATCGTAGATTGTCACCAAATTTATCTGTTTATCCTAATCATTCTTCTCACTGCAACATCATTTTAGCATCATACTACATCCAAGGGTTCCTTGGAACATGTAACAAATCTCTCTTCAGATTTTTGACAATTGTCATAAGAAAATAAAATAGAAGATACTGAGGAATTGGCCGATTATTAACTACTTTCTATCATATTTCAACACTTGTTTTGGGATTAAAATGAACGAGAGTTGATATCATGATGGCCCAATAAATTTTTATCCTATGTAAGTAGATTTTCCATTCATCCTTCCAAGATTTGACACATGTACTTATATATCCATGTGATTTTATGAAGAGAGTTGAGATTCATCCTTAATAATTATTCTTTCATTTGAAGAAAAAGAGAATGAAAAAGACTGAGAAGTTCGCTATTAACTAGTTTCTTTCAGATTTTGGCACTTAAGCTTAAAAGAGAATGAGAATTGATTATCAGTATGAATCAATGACCTTTTGACATGGTAAGTTGGTTTTCCAACTACACATCCAAATTCTAATACATGTATTTTTCAGGTGATCGGTCACTGATATTGCATATTTATCGTCACATTCTCATATTTATTGTTAATAAATTCTGCTTTAATTATTTTTTTGTCTAATTATTTGTAGGCTTTTACTAAAAGAGAAGGAAGAGAAAACGAGCCCAAAAACCCATTAAAGTTCAGATTAAATCAAAATCAAGGATCAGGGTAATTGTCAGCTAAAGATCAGAGCAAAACAGAGAGATAACGCCAAATGAAAACTGGTTAAATTCGGATTTTGATAGATCCATTCGGTTAGCTAAAGATCAAAGTGATATAGATGAATCCAGAGCCCAAACTAAAAATCTATCAGGAGATAAAAGATGTTCGAGAGATCAGAGGCTCCACACCCTGGATGAGGCCATCCGGGCAGCAAAAATGCCACAAATGTCACATTTTCGTCACATTATAGTTGAGATACGGGGAGCGTTTGCTCCCTATCTTCAGACACTCCCCCCTTACATTTTTGCTATAAATATCTGCAAATTTAACGGCCAGAGAAAATGATTCAGCAGAGAGTATAGGTTAGGCTATTCTGTAGTCTATAACTTAGGATTTTTAGTTGGAATTTTAGTTTTCTTTTATGTAATTTTTATTTTATTTATGTAACTGAGAAGAGAGGATAATTTCATGGATGAATGAGAGTGAAGCTTGTACCAGTGGTGACATCGGTGTAAGTAAGTCATCTTTGCTTTTATCGTTATTTGAATCAATCAAAGTTTCCTTTTCTTCATTATTCTTATTTTTTTTTTTACTTCCCTCTTCTGTGTTTGTGAATCCAAATAACTCTAATAGCCTCGAAGTTGTCTTGCCATTGCAAGTGCCATTGACGGCTTATGGTTATGGATAACCATTTTTATGTTAGTGTAGTTGCTCCTTCATTTCGTAGTTTAGAACGGAAGTGGGGAAGATCCCATCTGTCATGCTTCGATCGCCTTCAAACCAAGTTACATCGTCGATGTAGATCTAAGGTAAGCAGGCACCGAAGAGGTAAGTATTTTATTTAGCTTTTCTTTATTCTCATTTCGAGGTTTAGAATGTTGGAACTTACATTTTGATGAGAAAAGATTTTGATGATAACAAATATAATGCAGGTATATTGGAGCTCAATCTAAAGAAATAGTACTGAGTTCCGATAGCTCAAGATTATACAAGGATCTTTACTATTTTTGTGTATTTTTAAAAGATTGTTAATAGTCTTGATCACACACACAAAATAGTCTAATAGTCAACTTATCCCCTTCTATAGTCGACTAACATGTCCTATAGTTGATTACTATATTCTATAGTCGACTAAGTGTCTTCACAGAAAAGTATATGTTCTCTATTTTTTTGACTATAATCAAAATTAGTCGACTAATCTTTATATATAGTCGACTAGTTTTAGTTTCCATAGATCTATCAATCTGTGTCAGATTAATATAGTCGACTTGGTCTTTAAGTTAGTCGACTAACCCAGGCAAAAATTGTTATATTAGTCGAATCATATCCTAGTCGACTAAGTTCAGTTTCTGATTTTTATTCAGTTTTTGATATTCTGGTGTTTTCTCTAACGTTTTGATTTTCAATTTGAACTGATAACTTTCCTAACTAACCATTGATTTCACCTATAAATAGGGATGTTGTTCTTGAATTCACCAAATAAAATCATTAGTTTTCTGTTTAAAACTCTATTTTTCAGAAAACTATTCTCTACTTTCAGTTCTTCACACACTTCCAATTCTCTTGTGAAGAATTCTGAGAGTCCTCCTATAAGATTCCTTATTCACAATCACGTACAAGTTTCAAGGCTTATAGGCTATATTGTAATCAATTAAAAAAGTGTCTTCTTAGTGTAAAGAAGAGTTGTATAGATTTGACGAAGGGTGTTTTATCAAATTATGTACAAGAGTTGCTTTTGGGGTGTATCAAAATCAGGATAAGAAAAATCTCAAGAGGGTTACTTGGGGACTGGACGTAGGTCACAAGGACTGAACCAGGATAAAATCTCTCGTGTTTGCGTTTGTATTTTTCTGAGATTTATTCTGTGCATTTTACTTTCTTGCAAGCAGTTTACTTTTTATTATTAAAAGTTTATAAACACTATTCATCTCCTTTTTAGTGTTTATGTTGCCTTGTTTTTAGATCCTATATTTAATATCAGAGAATCAGAGCATTGTTCAAGAATGACAACAAAGTTTCTTCATCATAATTCAAGGAAAGACATTCTAAACAATGTTGATCATTGTTTGATGGATCAAACTATAGCTATTGAAAGTGTAGAATGAAGATCTACTTGCAATCACTCAACCAAGAATTATGGAACATAGTGAAAGCACCATACACCAAACCTGCAACTAATTATGATGCTTAGAGTGAAGAACAAAAAAAGTCTGTCAATCTTGATGCCAAAGCAATGAACGCGCTTTTCTGTGCCTTGAACAAATAAGAATTCAATCGTGTGTCAACGACCAGATCTAAAAATTAAATATGACAGATTTTATAGGTAACGCATGAAGGTACCGATAAAGTTAAAAAATCTAAAATCTCTGTTCTTGTTCAAATGTTTGAACTCTTCAAAATGAAGGAGAATTAAATCATTGCAGCAATGGTTACAAGGTTCACTGACATTACAAATTCCTTATAGCCCTTGGAAAGGAATACACTCAAGTAGAAAAGGTTAGAAAGATTCTTCGTGCATTTACATCAGATTAAGAGAAGAAACTACTGCAATAGAAGAAGTAAATGACCTCAACTCTGGCAATAGAAAACCTTATTGATAATTTGATGGCATATAAAGTTCAACTTGAAGATAGGAAGAAGGATGAACAACAACGACAATCAAAAAAGAAAATACTTGCCTTCAATACATCTTCAAATTTGGACAATTCAGATGATGAAGAAGAGGAAATGGCAATAATCTCAAGAAAATTCAGAAAGTTTTTAAAACAATTTAAGTTTAAAAAGAATAAAGATACTAACGATAATCCTATTTATTTTAAGTGTAACACACCAGATCTCATAAAGAAGGATTGCCCATTGATGAAATCTAAAACTAATTTCAAGAATTTCAATAAGTTCAACAAAAAACAAAGAAAGTCTTCCAAGCAATACGAGATGATAGTGATTCATCTTTCTCTGATGAAGAAAAAGCCACTGAAACTGCAAATATTTGTTTTATGGCTCAAGAAGATGAGGTACAAGAATATGCTGAATTATTAGATGTATTTAATGAACTATATGATGATTTTAAGAATGAAAAGATTAAAAATTAAGTTTTAACAAAAGAAATGACAAACTCAACAAAGAAAATTTACTTCATATTTCTCAAATGTCTTTCTTAAATTCTCAAAAATCTGACTTTGAAAAGGTTATTTCATCTTTAAAAAAAGATAATGAGAATTTCTTAAAACAGAATGCTTTACTTAAAAGAGAAACTGTTTCTTTAAATTTTTAGAATTATTATTTTAGGTAAAGAAATGACTAGTTTCAAAATTAAATATGAAGAAATTTTGAAAAATGTGACAAAATTTAATAAAGGAAAAGAAAATTTAAATGATTTATTGTCTTATCAAAAGATGTCAAATAATCGTTTTGGTCTTGAATTTTTAAAAGATAAGTTTGAAAAATTTACACATGCTGGTCTTGGATTTTCAAAAAATAATTTTAGAAAATCTACACAGTTTTATAAAAAGAATAATTATAATCCATATAATTCTTTTGTTAAAAGAAATACTGATACTATTTCAAAAAGAATTAGGAACAAATATATATGGATTCCTAAAATCTAAATAATGTGGATAAAAATGCTTATATTGCATCATATATACATCATGTATGTAAATCTTGTAATTATGTTTATATTAACAAATGAAAATCAAATTCAAACTGGATTTGGGTTTCTAAAGGTTAATTTTTTCGGACCCTGTCATGATGGGTACCATACAAAATATTTTATCTTATAGGTACCTTATAAAGAAAAGTGGATATTTGATGATAGTGGTTGTTCTAAACACATGACCGGACACATTCAACTACCGTCTTCCGTTCAAATCAAAAAGTGAGGTACAGTAACATTTGGAGACAATAACAAAGGAAAGGTTATTGGCATTGGCATGGTTGGTAACATTTTTAAACCCCCATTGAAAATGTTCTTTTAGTAAGAGGTTTAAGACACAACCTATTAAGTATTAGTCAGTTATGTGATAAGGGTTATAAAATTATTTTCGAAAAAGATACATGTCTTATATATGATACCAACATGAAAGATATTCTTTTTAAAGGTTCTCGTAATAATAATATTTATAAGTTATCAATGACTTATTTATCATCAAATAATAACTTATGTTTAATTGCTTCTAATAATGTCTATTTTTTATGACATAAAAGATTTGGTTATTTAAATATGAAAACTATTTCTAAGATTTTTAAATTTGATTTAGTTAAAGGTCTTCCACAAGTAGCTTTTAAAAAAGATTATTTTTGTGATCCTTTGTCAATTAGGAAAATAAGTTAAATCATCTTTTAAATCTAAAGATTTGGTTTCTACTAATAGACCTTTAGAACTGTTGCATTTGGATTTATTTGGTCCTACTCGTGTTGCTTCTTTAACCAAAAATAGATATGTTTTTGTTATTGTTGATGATTATTCACATTTTACATGGGTAATTTTTCTAAAAAATAAAAATGATACTTTTGATTGATGAGTTTTCAAGTTTTCGTAAAAGAATTCAAAATTAAAAGTCTCTAAACTCAGTCACTATTCAAAGTGATCATGGAAGAGAATTTGAAAATGAATCTTTTGTCAATTTCTGTGATAAATATGATATTACACATAACTTTATTTTTCCTAAAGTATATCCTCAAAATAGTATCGTAGAGAGAAAGAATAGGACTTTGCAAGAATGTGCTAGAACTATCCTTATGAACAGTCATTTACGAAAATATTTTTCGGCTGAAGTTGTTACTACTGCATATTATGTTTTAAATTGTGTGCTTATTCGACCTATTTTAAATAAAACATCTTATGAATTGTTTTATAACAGAATTCCAAAAATTTCTTATTTCAAGATTTTTGGATGTAAATGTTTTATCTTAAATACAAGAGATGCTTCAGATAAATTTGATGCTAGATCCAATAAAGGTATTTTTGTTGGATATTCTACTCAAAGTAAAACTTATAGAATCTTTATTAAGAAAATATTTACTATTGAAGAATCATTGCAAGTTAAATTTGATGAATTTTTAACTAAACATATTACTTATACTTCTTCACATGATGATGATAATATTGTAAATACTCCTATTGATAATACTATTATATCTTCTGATGATACTAACATTTCTAACATTGATGAGACTCCTACTGAGTTACCTAAAGCATATGTTGAAGTAGGAAATTATCCACATGATTTGGTTATTGGAGATATAACTCAAGGCATTTAGACTAGATCAAGTTGAACTATGTGGCACATATTTCTTTCATATCACTCATTGAACCGAAGAATATCAAACAAGCATGTGCAGATGATTTTTGAATTATTGCAATATAAGAAGAGTTGAATCAATTCGTCAGAAATGATGTTTGGGATCTTATACATTCTACTGATCATCCAGTCATTGGTACCAGATGAGTATTTAAGAACAAACTTGATGAATCAGGTCAAATTATTAAGAACAAAGTAAGGTTAGTTGCACAAAAATACAATTAAGAAGAAGGTATTGATTTTTATGAAACTTATGCACCAGTAACTAGACTTGAATCCATTCGTTTTTTTCTTGCTTATGCTTGCTTTATGAATTTCAAACTTAATCAAATCGATGTTAAAAATGCCTTTTTAAATGGTTTTATTAAAGAAACTGTTTATATTGAACAACCTCCAGGTTTTGAACATGAAAAATTTTCAAACTATATTTTTAAACTTAAGAGAGTTTTATATGGCTTAAAACAAGCACATCGTGCTTGGTATGATAGATTAAAAAGTTTTCTTTTAAATACTGGTTTTAAGATTGGAAAAGCAGATACAACACTTTTTATTAAACATGTTAATAAATATATCTTAATTATACAAGTATATATTGATGATATTTTATTTGAATCTACTAACGATAATCTTTATTAAGAATTTTCTAAGACTATGCAGAGTAAATTCGAGATGAGTCATATGGGTGAACTTAATTATTTTCTCGATCTACAAATAAAGCAAATGAATGATGGAATCTTCATTTCTTAGTGCAAGTATGCAAAGAAACTGCTTAAAAGATTTGGTATGAAAAATTTTGGTAGTAAAAACACTCCCATGAGTACTACTATATTCTTAGACAAAGATGAAAATTGTAAGGATGTTGATCAAAAACTATATCGAGGTATGATTGGTGCTTTACTATACATCACTTCAAGTAGACCTGATATTATGTTCAGTGTCTACTTATGTGCTAGATATCAATCTAACCCTAAAGAATCACACCTTAAAACAGTGAAAAGTATTCTTCGACATATTAATAACACAATCAACTATAGTTTATTTTATCCTAAATCAAGTACATTTGACTTACTATTATATAGTGATGCTGATTTTGCTACATGTAAATCTGATCGAAAAAGTACTAGTGGTACTTGTCACTTTTTGAAACATTCACTAGTATCATAGTTTAGTAAAAAGCAAAATTTTGTATCATTATCAATATCCGAAGCAGAATATATCGCTGCTAGTATTGCATGTGCTCAAATTTTATGGATGAAACAAATTTTACTTGATTATGGTATATCTATAAGAAATTCACCTATTATGTGTAATAATACCAGTGCTATTAACTTTTCTAAAAATCTAATTCAACATTCACGTACAAAGCATATTGATATTAGACATCATTTTTTACGTGACCATACTTTAAAGGTGATACGAAGAGATTTGGGTATTTGCAATATTTTCAATATTTAAAAATATTTTTTCAGACCTTTTTAATGCATTTTTTACTTATTAGTCGACTTAACAGTTTATTAGTCGACTATTGTAATCAAATAGAAGCATGGTATTCTGAATTCTTCAGAATTAGTCTACTATATAGAACAATTAGTCGACTAACCTAAGGATTAGTCGACTAATCAGAATCAAGTCGGCTAACTCTGTATAAAACTGTGTTCTATTATTTGATTTATGTCTTTCAAACCCGACCCATTTCATGTTATTTTGGATCCGATCTCTCCCACGTTCAATCCTTACCCTTGATTTAGTTTTTACATCTCCTATTTATGCCTCCTCATCATCAATCTCTCCTTTTTACTGTCGTTCTCCTTCAGCAGCAGCAGAACCAGTTCCAATCGACTACCTGCTCTCCAATTTCTTCCAATTTCAGGTTAATTCCTTCCAATATCTCTCTTTTTATTACAATGTCCTGCTCTTTCAACTATATCTATCCTTTTCTTGTCTTTAATTTCATTTACCATCATATCAAAATCTAAGAAAACTAAGTTCACGCCATCTTCTTCCTCTCAAATAGCTTTTAGGGTTATTCTTAAAAATCCTACCCTAGAAGATGATTTCTTAAGATTTTCACAACTAGAAATCTTACCAGGACGTTTTGTTAAGTATGAAGACTTCTGTGAGTATGATATTGCATCAGTTCTTCAAAATTCTAGCCTTCATACAATGTTTTCAACTGAATCTAGGTAAGGGTATTATCCCTTTTTTATCCATCTCTTTTACACTAATTTAACCTGTGAAGATAATGATGATTTTGTTCAAATTTATTTTCTGATTAAAGGTGTTCATATCAAATTAAACCCTAAATCGTTAGGTCATATCTTCTCTATTACGTATCACGACTTATACCTTAATGATATTAAAATGGATGATGATGAAGTCTTGTCTCATATCTTCCTTCCCGGTCAAGGACCACCAATGACAAACACCAAATTACAACATGTTTCTTGTCTCATTGGTCATATCCTTACTTACAATATTTGCCCAAAATCCGGAAGTTATAACTATTATTCTCGTGACTTAGCTACCTGTATCTATGCCATCATGGCCGGACTTGAAGTTAATTGGACTAAGATCATATTTGATAATATTGTCAAATAGCATACTTCTTTCTTACCCTATGGAGCTTTTCTGTTTAATGTGTTTTGAAATTTTAAAATAGATATTGCTTCTGAAACTAGTGTCGTTAGGTCTTTGAACTATTTGATCGTGTCGTTCTCCATCGCATGAAACTTCTTAACTTCCCTCAATCTCTAGCACAACCTCAACATCAACCCTCTCCTCCTTCACAAAGTTCTATTCAAGCTCCTTCCTCCTCAACTCAACCTTCATTCACTGAACCTCCTTCATCTCAAACACCTCCTTTCTTTCCTGATGTCTTTTATAATTCTCTCTCTGCTGAAATTTTAGCATTACAAACCCAACAATCCTCTATGATGGCCTCTCAGTCTACATTACTCAACAATCAATCCTTACTTATGGAGTATTTCATGAATATGCAGCTGAAGATGGATTTATTTGAAACCATACAATTGAAAATACCAGATTACCTCAAGACCTATTTTTCACCACCTCCTTCTCCCGGATCCAACATATGATGCACATAGCATTGGACTTTTTGGTGTTGCTACGCATAATTTTGGAGTTCTTGCTTTATTTCACAGATTTTATGTTTCTCCTACATGTGTCTCACTTTGTTGACTTTTAAGCTTTATTTTTTCTGTTTTCTTTCTCTATGACTCCTTATGCTTTCTATTGTAATTGATACTTTTTGTTATGCAATCTTTGGTTGCGCCTCTATACTATTGCTCTCTCTCTCTCTGTGTGTGTCTCTGTGACATGTGATATTTCTCTCTTTTTGGCAATGACAAGGGGAGAAGACATATGGCTATTCTGTTTATGTATATTCTCTGATTTTTTTTTGTTGATATATATCTCATGCAGGGGAAAACAAGTGAACATACACATATTTGTTATACCTGTTCTCTGCAGGGGAGTTTTTGTGCGCACAGCTTGTCATCATCAAAAAGGGGGAGAATGTTATAACTTACATTTTGATGATAAAAGATTTTGATGATAACAAATATGATGCATGTATATTGGAGCTCAATCTAAAGAGCTAGTACTGAATTCTGGTAGCTCAAGATTATATAAAGATATTTACTATTTTTGTGTATTTTTAGAAGATTGTTAATAGTCTTGATCACACACACAAAATAGTCTTATAGTCGAGTTATCCCCTTCTTTAGTTGACTAACACATCCTATAGTCGACTTACTATATTCTATAGTCGACTAAGTGTTTTCACAGAAAAGTATTTGTTCTCTGTTTTTTTTACTGTAATCAAAATTAGTCGACTAATCTTTATATAGTCGACTAGTTTTAATTTCCAGAGACTATCAATCTGTGTTAGATTAATATAGTCGACCTGGTCTTTAAGTTAGTCGACAAACCCAGGCAAAATTTGTTATACTAGTCGACTAATCTCATATCCTAGTCGACTAAGTTTAGTTTATGATTGTTATTCAGTTTTTGATATTCTGGTGTTTTCTCCATCGTTTTGATTTTCAAATTTGAGTTAATAACTTTCCTAACTGACCATTGATTTCACCTATAAATAGGAATGTTATCCTTGGATGAATTCACCAATTAAAATCATTAGTTTTCTGTTTAAAACTATGTTCAAAAGTTCTGTTTTCCAGAAAACTATTCTCTACTTTCTTTCTTCACACAATTCTAATTCTCTGGTGAAGAATTCTGAGAGTCAACCTATTAGATTCCTTGTTCACAATCACGTACAAGTTTCAAGGCTTATAGGCTACATTGTAATCAATTAAAAAAAGTATCTTCTTGGCGTAAAGAAGAGTTGTACAGATTTGATGAAGGGTGTTTTGTCAAATTATGTACAGGAGTTGATATTGGGGTGTATCAAAATCAGGATAAGGAAAATCTCAAGTGGATTGCTTGAGGACTGGACGTAGGTCATAAGAATCGAAGCAGGATAAAATCTCTCGTGTTTGTGTTTGCATTTTTCTGAGATTTATTCTGTGCATTTTACTTTCCTGCAAGTAGTTTACTTTTTGTTATTAAAAGTTTATAAACATTATTCATCTCTTTTTTAGTGTTTGTGTTGCCTTATTTTTAGATCCTACATCGAAAATGACATCAAAAATATCAACTCTTTACTATTTTCACTTTTTTTTGTATAAACCCATTTTCTATTATCTTCACCTTCTCATCTACCACTTTCTTCTTAATTTAACAATAACTCTTTTTTCTTTTCTTTACAAGACCAAGAGAAGAACTTTTAATCATCTTTAGTAAGCTAAAAGAGAACTTATAACATGCTTCCATCGCTAGTCCTTCATTATGGATCACGACCTATATAGTCACTTACTATAGCAGTAGAATTGAGTATCTTGCATTATCTATTCTTAAGTTATGAAATTCTATATTTTTCTGTGCCGGTTCCAACTCAATCAAATTTTGGCGCCGTTATAGGGGAGGATTGGTAAGTAACTCTCTTTTTATTTACTTTATTGGTTAACTTTCTTCGCTGTTCTTGGTGTGCAATGAATGATATCAAGAAAATAAGAAAAAGTGGACATATAAGTGTCTCTGGCTCTACTCTAGAAAGCAGAGCCCAGAAACCTCAGTATTTCCGCGCAAACATGGTAATCTGAGAGGACTACTCACCTAGCTTTTTTGCAGGGTCATTGAACTTCAATGATTTAACTTTTGCATGTTTTAATTTCTCATTTAATATACTCTACACATATTGTTTAACTCAACAGTAAAAT
The DNA here is from genome assembly GCA_038442645.1 of Agave tequilana. Lineage (NCBI taxonomy): Eukaryota > Viridiplantae > Streptophyta > Magnoliopsida > Asparagales > Asparagaceae > Agave > Agave tequilana. The sequence continues at coordinate 28,762 of JAVJIF010022199.1, forward strand.
ATTAATTGTAAATGTTAAAAACAGTTTGGACTTTGCATTTAGGAACATGTCTATTTCGTTACATTTTCTATTTATTGTTGAAGAGTACTGGAGCCAAGGCACGTGTGCATAGAATATAGTTTAGGAAACATATTTTGAGTGATATATATTGCTTAAAGTGTTGTTTTTTCTATATATTTGCACACTTGCACGAATACGATTAAGGGCACATCCTTAAATAAGATAAAGTGGGAAAGTCATTATACTCCCTTACCCCACAAACAATCTCCTCACTCACTAACCTAAGCCTAACTTAAAACTGAGTAGACATTGGCTCTTGAAACATCTCGAACTCAATAGGATACTGACCTAAGGGGAAAGTTGATTAGAATTTGACTCTTACCAAATCGTGTCAAAAGTTGGGGATTGAGAGGCGAAACCTCGAAGGATAGTGGTTTGGCATAATTAGGTCCGTTGCTTAGGCATGGATACCTCCCGCTGGTTTTTCCCCTACTTGAATGATTAACTTGTGGTTAGATTCTGCAATATACCCCTTATGAACAGTCTACCAAGTTAGGAGTCGTCTAGGTTTAAGATCTACCCTAACTTAGGCTAGATTTTTCTTTATTTGTTTGCTTATTTGCTTCTTTTTGTTTTTGTTTTTGTTTTTGACATCTTGGTGATATGAATTATAATCACAATTATTCCTATGCATATAATGATCCATACTTCACCCCGACCTCTTTTGATTCAGATATTACCAACCCGACATATCATAACTTTAACCAACCAAGTATGCTGGATTGGTCTTGTCCGAATCAATACATGCCCCAGTCCCAATATTATGAATAAGACTGGAACAATCATCACCACTCTTCACAGAGTTAGCGGGGACACAATTCACCGACTCATATGGTCAAAAACCTTACCAACATCCACCTCATATACTCCTTTTCAAATCAACCTATAGAAGAAAAATCAGATTTAGATAAGAGTTATGAAGCCTTCCTTGAGTCCACACATCAAAACCAAATTTCTAAGGACTCACAAGTCCATCAAGATTTTCAAATCCAAATCCTTACTCTATTTTTCAAGTTCCACCATAAGAAGAAGAACCTAGGGACTTAGATAGGAGTATGAAAACTTGATTCAATCCGAAAATTATTTTTCTCAATCTCTTAATAGGCTAGAAGAATAAATGAGTCATCTGATTAACATAGTGAAAGAAAGGAATGAGAAAACTATACCTAACACATGTTCAACCATTCCTGATTGCCCAACCATATTGATAGGAACGAAGAATCATGGTGTCTTGGAGACTTTAACCAAGAGTCATTTTCATCATACAAACTTGAAGTTGACCAATTTCAAATCTTGGACAAATTGGCAAGTTTTTCATTCAATTAGTCGAACTTGAATGTGACCCTGATCCTCAACCTTGTGATTCTGTTCCCAATTTCGAATCAATGTTGACTTCAGTGTCTTTACCCAATTTGGACCCAAATCTCGAGCCAAAACTGATTCCTATACCCATAGAACTTGAAATTAAACCACTAATTTTGGATAGTCACATTCCATTGATGGGAAAAGAGTGTGAATTTCATTTCTCTGATTTGGACCCAACTATTTGTAAATCACTTAGAGGGGAGTGAATAAGTGATGAGCTAATCTAGTGGTCAATAATGCGGAATTAAAACTTATATGATGCAAATCAAAACTAAACGCCTAGTATAACACAAGAGTGTAGCCGGATTCCCCGTGAAAGGCTCTAGACTAACTCCTCAAGATTCCTCTAAATAAGAGTTGAGGTGCCGCGTTGGCTCTCTTGGTTGAATACAAGTGTTAGCAAACAATCCCAAGCATATAACGATTAAGCACACAATATATCAAGCATATAAAGATAAAGACAATAATAGCATGCAAGATATAAAGACAAGAAGAGATAAAGACTGAGCAATCGCAAACACGGGAGATTCGTTTCGAGGTTCGAGCATACTTGCTCTACGTCCCCGCCTTCACACTTGAAGGATTTTCACTATAATCGATTCCACCGGATCACTCGGTGCTGCAACACCTACAAGGCGAGTTCACACTTGAACTCCTTGGACTCTCTACTCCCGTACACACCGCAAGCCCACAAGCTCGCCGAGGCCGCACCTCAAACACCGAGTCCTCACTAGAACCCGAAACACCACGAACACACTTGTCCGCCTCCTCAAAGTACAAGAAAGAAGTCTTTGGTGATCACAACACTTTGATCACCTAAAAACAATCTCACAAGAACACTCCTATAGGATGAATATGTCAATGGGTTGCTCAAGTTTTGTGAGAAAAATAAGGATGGAATTTGTGGAAGAAAACTCAAGAAAATTACTTTGAAAACACTCTTGATAAAACTCCCCTTTTGAGTGGAAATATTTGCTCTCAATTTAGTAGAGAAAACCTCTTAATAGAGTAGGAAAACTAGCTTAAAAACCCTCCAAAAAATCTTGTTGAAAACAGCCCCCAAAAGCCCCAATTTATAAAGCTAGAAAAACTAGCCGTTGGAGCCAGGTTGGCCTGACGGTCGACTGCCCGGTCGACCGCCAATGGTCAGATTTCTGACCGTTGGGGCAGCGGTCGACCGGCCCGGTCGACCGAGACCCTGGAACAGAGAGCAGATCTCTCTGCCGGTGGACCGGCCTGGTCGACCGAGGCTTTCCAGAGAGCAAACCTCTCTGGCGGTCGACCGACCCGGTCGACCAGCCCTCCAGCAAAGGCTGGCGTGCACGTCTGTGCACGTCGGTCGACCGACTTCAAGCTCGGTCGACCGATCCGGTCGACCGACAGAAGCCAGGTCAGGACATTATAGGGATCAAAAACTTGTTCATTTTGGATCAAATAAAATCCCATAAAATCATGAAAAATTTACAAAAATAGTTTTAATATTATACTTTGAAAAACAAACATGCTTGAACAAAATTAAGACATTTTATAATAATTTGAACTATTTTTGTAACTTAGAAATTTTGGCTAAAAACGAAAACTGTATTTTTCCAAATTTGATTTTTTCAAAACTTCTTCAAATACAAAAACAAGATATTTAAACAACTTTTAAAGTATAGAGTGTATGGAATTGATCCACTACACAAACATGGTGAAATATCTATGTTTTTGACATTAAGCACTAAATATGGTTTTGGTTAAAACACATATACTTTGAATTCTAAAAATCAAATCGGTATTTTTCAAAAAGTTCTTTTATGAAAACTCATCTAAATTCAAGAGTGTGTGTGTGTAAGATATACTTGAGCAATCCACCAACTATTCTATCCTTTACATTTTATCTAAAAACAAAATCTTATAAAAACAAACGTAGACACAAGTTTTCATCTTCTTGAAGTTTTCACTTGAAGTCTTCTCATCTTCTTGACTTGGTCCAAACACGATCCATAGAGCTAGACTCCTCTTTAGTACTTGATGTGGTCTTGATGCACAAGCTCTTGAATCAAACCGTGTTAGCTCCAAAACTTGACTTTAAATCTTTTGTTAAAGTCACACACCTACTAAGATCTTGATCACAAATCTGAGACTAAATAAATACAAGATCATTAGTAGTATAACTACATGAGTTGGTCATCATCAAAACTAGAGTGATGGGCCTCTGGGCCAACAATCTCCCCCTTTTTGATGATGACAAAACTCATGAAGTTATATATGCATGGATTAAAGTAAAGCTTCAAAGAAAGCTCCCCCTTAACTCATGCATAGCAATAAACAAATAATTATGCAATGAATGCTCATAAACATGTATGCAAATATAGAGATAAACATGCATAAACAAGCATGAAACACATCAAATTCTTTTTCTCCTATTTGCAACACAAAACATATATGCAAAACATAAATACTTCTCCCCCTTTATGAATAAAGCAAGGAAAACATGCATATATACTAAAATACTTCTCCCCCTTTTTGTCAATCATCAACAAAGGGGTCAAAGTAAAAACAAAATTCTTCTCCCCCTTTTTGTTCGAAACAAGGAATCAATAAAGGGGTCAAACAAATCTCGAAACAAATCAATAAATAGATATATGCGATATACATTCATGAAGAGGAAGACGCAAAGTTAACTTCTCTACATATATGCATTACATGAAGAAGGGATGACAAGCTCTAATTCACATAACACATAATATGCAATGCATAAGAAGAGATGTGAAGCTCCCCCTATACACGTGTATCGTATAAAGAAGAGTTGTCAAGCTCCTCAATATAAGATACACTCAATATGAATCTATATGTAGAAGAGATGTTAAGCTCTCCTTGCATATAGGCAATATAAATCAAAACATTTTAATTTTCCTATTAAAAACAAATTTTGAGCTTTTCTCAATAAAACAAATTTTGAGAATTCTTAGAAAATCAAATTTTATCATATAAACAAAATTTTTTAAAATACCAATTGTAATCAATTTTTAAGATACCAATACCAATTGTAAATAAACATTACAAATTTTGAATTTTAATCAAAAATAGAATCATATTGATACCAATTGAAAATTATTGCATATTTTTGATATCAATAAAAATATCAATTTTAAAACTAATGCATAAGCTTAAAATATCAATTGAGAAACCAATTGAAAATAAGGATTTAAATTAAGCTTAGCATAAACATACTTTGTGCTTTAAATATGTAAATCGATTTTAAATTAAGCACAAATAAATCATATAATGTATGAAAATGAAAATACCAATAGAAATTGATATTATTTGAAATGAAGCATACACATATAGGAAACAAAATATGAGTATATACAAAATAAAAATACCAATTGAGATCAAGTATATAACTCATAACCTTCCACCCATTAGCTCAAGATAAAAGATTTTTCAATTTAGCTTACAAGGCATAATCGCCCATCCATCCGCCCATATGAGGTGTTGGTAGGGGTTTTCAAAATTAGAGTTTGAAAAATATTTTTAGTATTGAAAACACTACCAAATGAAGAATACTTAATTAGTTAAAATAATTTTTGAAAAACTAGATAAAGATCCTTCAAAACATGAAGTCAAATCATATGTTTTTCATGAATCATACCAAATACACAAGAGTTGACACTCAAAATTGATAAGGCTCAAAAATAATCATGAAATAAAGTCATGAATAAATAAATAAAGTGTGAGTGCACAAAAATCATGTAATTAGCATTTTTCAAGGAAAATAGACAATGAAGCTTAAAACAAAAAATTATTTTATCAAACAAATCATGAAAATTCAATTAAAAATGAAAATCATAAATATTCATTTTTTTAAAAAAAACTTCTAGGTATATGTATGATTTATCCAATCCTAACAATATGCATACATATCCCAAACAAAAAAAGAGTCCATAATGTAAATTGCATGAAGGCAAATGACTCATGAGGTATACATGTATATTTATTAGATTTGAATGCAAAATACATATACATGAAGTAAAACATGAAAATTGGCAAAACAAGTGTAAATGAGGAAATCATCAAAAGTAGGCTATACATATGCATATAGTAAGTACAAATGAATAATGAAGTGCAAACATATATGAATCAATTTGTTGCTCACTACTTGTACATATATATATCCAAGTTTTAATAAAAACTACATTTAAACTAGTATTTACCACATGAAGCACAAACATGAACATGTTAAAAATATCATATATGAATAAGCATGTAAATAAACTAGGAGTTTAGAGATAGTTACCAAACCAAAGAACTATACTCTAAAACTTCAAAACATGGTGGTTATCCCATCAAACCTCCTTGATAGCGGTGCATCAAATGTGTATCCATCAAGTCTATGTGCATCCACTACCAAGGCACCATCCCTCTCACGTTTTGTGAGAGCCCGCACCTACATCAAAAACACAAGGTGGGGATTTTGGTACCTATTTTCTTTTGGGTCCTTGATGATTAGCTTTGTAAGGAACCCAAACATTTTTGTTATTAGCAAAATTAATATGATGTATCTTATCAAAATAAAACTTTGCTAAATGGCCTTTGCGGCCACAATGTGTACATTTGTACACCTTAGAATGCATATGTGTATGAGTGTGATCGTGGCGTGCAAATAGTGAATATGCATGAGGGTGATGTGCATGAATATGTAGAGTTTGTTTCTTTGAAATAAACACTCCAATCTAGAGTGGTTAAATGCACAAGTGCTCAAAGTTGAGCTCAAACAATCAATTTTATTTTTCAAAAATTTCATCTCATTAGTGGTGGCATGTAAAGCATGATGAGAAATAGAATCATTTTTCTTATTCTTTTTAGAAACTTTTCTTTTTCTTTTTCAACAATTTTTCTTTTTAAAGAAGTGTTTTCATTTAAAGTAAATTCTTTTTGTTTTTCCACCAAAACAACTTTATTTTTCAAAATAGTGTTTCCTTCACAAAGCTCATTTAATTTAGACATCAAGGAAACATTTTCATTTTTCAAACTTTCATTTTCTTTTTCATTGCATGCAACTTTATTTTTAAAAGAATCATTTTCTTTTAACATGCAATCAAATTTCTTTTTCAAATTTTTGTTGTCCTTTTTAATCATGTCATATTTTTCTAAGAGTTGTTGACAAAAAGAAGCAAGTTCATTATATGACATATCAACATCCTCTTCTACCTCGATTCGGTAGTTACCTCAAGGGGGTTATCCCCTTGGACCATGTAGCACACGTTGGAGGTGTTGCTTCCAACATCCGAGTCACTCCCCGCATAGTATTGTTCTTTTCGCCGAGGGAGAGTATAGTGTTCCAAACTATAAAAGCCGAATCAATGTTAGATACCCTAGATGAATATTCATCATTTAGGGTTGATTTTAAAGCATGTAGGCTTTTGCATTAGCCTCAATATTTTGCCATTTAAACAATATGAATCTCTAGTAGTGGCAAAATAAACAAGAATACCTAGGCCTTTGAGGTACAAAAACATCTTAACCTTCCAAGTTTTGATGTTAAGGATGTCAAAGGTGGGAGGAGTTACGAAGTCCATGGTGTGTGTACAAATATTGTGATTAGCCTAAAAATGAGGATCTTTAACTCTAGATTGTTAGACCCAAATCAAGAGCACTTGGCTCTGATACCAATTGTAAATCACTTAGAGGGGGGTGAATAGGTGATGAGCTAATCTAGTGGTCAATAATGCGGAATTAAAACTTATATGATGCAAATTAAAACTAAACACCTAGTATAACACAAGAGTGTAACCGGATTCTCCGTGAAGGGCTCTGGACTAACTCCTCAAGATTCCTCTAAATAAGAGTTGAGGTGCCGCGTTGGCTCTCTTGGTTGAATACAAGTGTTAGCAAACAATCCCCAAGTATATAACGATTAAGCACACTATATATCAAGCATATAAAGATAAAGACAATAATAGCATGCAAGATATAAAGACAAGAAGAGATAGAGAGTGAGCAATCGCAAACACGGGAGATTTGTTTCGAGGTTCGAGCACACTTGCTCTACGTCCCCGCCTTCACACTTGAAGGATTTCCACTATAATCGATTCCACCGGATCACTCGGTGCCGCAACACCTACAAGGCGAGTTCACACTTGAACTCCTTGGACTCTCTAGTCCCGTACACACCGCAAGCCCACAAGCTCGCCAAGTCCGCACCTCAAACACCGAGTCCTCACTAGAACCCGAAACACCGCGAACACACTTATCCGCCTCCTCAAAGTACAAGAAAGAAGTCTTTGGTGATCACAACACTTTGATCACCTAAAAACAATCTCACAAGAACACTCCTATAGGATGAATATGTCAATGGGTTGCTCAAGTGTTTGTGAGAAACACAAGGATGGAATTTGTGGAAGAAAACTCAAGAAAATCACTTTGAAAACACTCTTGATAAAACTCCCCTTTTGATTGGAAATATTTGCTTTCAATTTAGTGGAGAAAACCTCTTAATAGAGTAGGAAAAACTGGCTTAAAAACCCTCCAAAAAATCTTGTTGAAAACAGCCCCAATTTATAAAGTTAGAAAAACTAGCCGTTGGAGCTAGGTTGGCCTGACGGTCGACCGCCCGGTCGACCGCCAACGATCAGATTTCTGACCGTTGGGGCAGCGGTCGACCGACCCAGTCAACCGAGACCCTGGAACAGAGAGCAGATCTCTCTGCCGGTAGACCGGGGCTTTCCAGAGAGCAAACCTCTCTAGCGGTCGACCGACCCGGTCGACCGGCCCTCCAGCAAAGGCTGGCGTGCATGTCTGTGCACGTCGGTCGACCGACTCGGTCGACCGGTCCGGTCGACCGACAGAAGCCAGGTCAGGAATTATAGGGATAAAAAACTTGGCCATTTTGGCTCAAATAAAATCCCATAAAATCATGAAAAATCTACAAAAATAGTTTTAACATTATACTTTGAAAAACAAACATGTTTGAACAAAATCAAGACATTTTACAAATAATTTGAACTATTTTTGTAACTTGAAATTTTGGCTAAAAACGAAAACTGTATTTTTCCAAATTTGATTTTTTCAAAACTTCTTCAAATACAAAAATAAGATATTTAAACAACTTTTAAAGCATAGAGTGTATGAAATTGATCCACTATACAAACATGGTGAAATATCTATATTTTTGACATTAAGCACTAAATATGGTTTTGGTTAAAACACATATACTTTGAATTCCAAAATCAAACCGGTATTTTTCAAAAAGTTCTTTTATGAAAACTCATCTAAATTCAAGAGTGTGTGTGTAAGATATACTTGAGCAATCCACCAACTATTCTATCCTTTACATTTTATCTAAAAACAAAATCTTATAAAAATAAACCTAGACACAAGTCTTCATCTTCTTGAAGTCTTCACTTGAAGTCTTCTCATCTTCTTGACTTGGTCCAAACACGATCCATAGAGCTAGACTCCTCTTGAGTACTTGATGTGGTCTTGATGCACAAGCTCTTGAATCAAACTATGTTAGCTCCAAAACTTGACTTTAAATCTTTTGTTGAAGCCACACACCTACTAAGATCTTGATCACTAATCTGAGACTAAATAAACATAAGATCATTAGTATTATAACTACATGAGTTGATCATCATCAAAACTAGAGTGATGGGCCTTTGGGCCAACACTATTGAACTAATACTGACTCTCGAACCTATACTTGTTTTTCCCGAGTTAGTAATGGTTCTAAACCTATCACTCTTGAGCCCAAGTCAACCATTCCACTAAGTCCCATTCTTTTATTGGATATAGGTATAGATCATGATGGCTCCGTGATGATTTCTCAAAACTGGTCATGTAAAGGGAATAATTTTTATGATAGGATCTTTCATGATCCTATTCATATTGGGGACTTTAAATATGTAAATAGAAAAGAGGTCAATAAAGGTGAGTTTTGTGAACCACCACATTATCTTGATTAGGTAGCAACGCTTGGCCCAATCCGACCATTACCAGAACCATCACCTTGAGGTAACACTATCCTTTTCTTTCTTTTTTTCCCCATATATTTATGCATTCATTCATACATTGAAGATAATGCATGAGTAGGTGTGGAAAGAGGGGTCTAATATAATATAGGTTTTCTTTTTATTTAAAAAAATAACAATTTCTTTGCTTTTTAAAACTCTTTGAAAAGAAAAATAATATTTTGACCTATTTTTTTTGTAAGAAATTAAGTTCATTTTAAGGAATAGGAGAATCATAATTAGGATTTCTTATATTTGGCCAAAATAAGATTGGTTGTTTGATTTCTAAGGTCAGGAAGAAAAATTGAAAAAGTAATTTAGTGTTAATTTTTACCTTGATGAAATATGCATGATGTATACACTTGCACACTTAGGATTCAAAAATAAAGATTCTTATGCCTTATAAAAAAAAAGAAAAAGAACATATAATATATATATATATATATATGAAAATCCTCTAATTAAGCTGGGTATTTGTGCCTCATAAAGCATAAGTATTCACGCCTAAAAGTGATCCCTATAATAAATAAAATTCTTAGTTTTGCGGCCTTATTTTCTTCCAGTCCTTAAGTCCTTGGGGTGTTTTCTCATCCAATGCCCTAAGATCATTTGATTTGGGAGTCACAAACTAAAGGCTCATTACATGAGCAGATTAGAAAGCTTAATAGAACTAAAAATTTCCAAAAATATAAAAAAAGAAAATAAGGCACAAGAGTTAGAGTTAAAGAATCCCGAGTTAAATTTTCACAGTCACGAAGATACATATGACTTAGGGTAAAGTAATAGACTAGATAAGAAATACAGTTTGACTCCTTATCGCGATTGATAACAAGTTTTTTTAGAGACTAAGTTTAGGAATGAAAAATTCGATTTTCCTATAACTTATAGATTACTTGAACTCTTACAATAATATTTCAAATATTTTCTTTCTCTTTCAAAATGCTTTTCAAAAGTAGTTACACTTTGTTTCTCTTTCTTTATGGATTTTGTGGGTATAATCCACTGAAAACCCTTACGAAACAAAAAGTCATCCTTTAGGGGTAACCTTGAGGGTTAACAACTTGTTGCACATATAGATAACCTAGAGGGGGTAAATAGGTGATATGTTAATCTAATGCCAAACAATGCGGAATAAAAAAAACTATTATGCAAACTAAACTAACACACAATGTATAACCAAAGAGTGAAGTCGAATTCCCAGTGAAGGGCTCTGAACTTCTCCTCAAGATTCATCTAGACTAAAAGTTGAGGTGCAACTATAGCTCTCTTTGTTAAATACTAGTGTGAGCACATGCCCAATATCAAGCATGCAAAGATAGACAAGAATTAAAAGCATGCAAGATGTCAAACAATCCCAAGCATGTATATCTTTTGGGCACAAGCACATATCAAGCATATAAAGATGTAAACATTTAAGAGCAAGCAAGATAAAAACACGAGTAGAGAGAGAAAGAAGAGCAATCGCAAACACGGGAGAATTGTTTCGAGGTTCGAGCAACTTGCTCTACGTTCCCGCCTTCACTACAATGAAGAATTTCTATTAGAATCGATCCCGCAAGATCACCCGGTGCTGCAATACCTACAATGAGCTACCTTAAGAACTCTTGGACCCGCATGTTCCTCACTTGTTCCTGCAAGAACAACACACGTGAACCCGCAAGCTCGCTGAGACCGCAACCTCTACAATTACTCCAAATACAAAGACTGACACACTTGGTGATCACTTCTCTTGATCACCAACAAATACTCTCACAACCAAGAATCTTAGAGGATGGATATAGCAATGGATAGCTCAAGCTTGTGTGAGAAAATTAGATATATATGAAAGTAAAAAACTCAAGAAAATGCTTTTGAAAAAGTCAAGAGAACACACTCTGATAAACTCTCTATTTGATATGAAAGTTAAACTCAAAAACTTGTTGAGAAAACTCTGTTGAAGATGGGAAAAACAAGCTCTAAAAACTTGTTGAAATCTTCCACAAAAACTAGCCCAAAAAACCCTTTTATAAAGGTTGTTAAAAACTAACTGCTAGATGCCAGATTGGTATGTCGGTCGACCGGCCAACGGTCACTTTTCAGACCATTGGGGTTGCCGGTCGACCGCACCGAGCCCACAAAGAGTTCAACTCTTTGTCGGTCGACCGCTCGGTCGATCGAGCCAAGCCCGAGAGAGGGCTTGAGCCAGTCGGTCGAGAGAGGGCTTGAGCCAGTCGGTCGATCGTACTTTGGGCTCATGCATGTGTACACATCGGTCGACCGGTCGGTCGACCAAGCCAGCCTTCGGTCGACCGGCAGGTCGACCGCAAGCAGCGTAAAAACCCAATTTTGAACATTTTTAAATACATTTTAAATCCCATAAAATCTCCATAAAATTCACAAAATAAGTTCATTGAAATACTTATGTAGCACAAATATGTATGATAAAAATCAACACATGTTATAAACATGTGAACTATTTTTGAGGCATATAAATTAAAGCTTAAACTAAAACCGGTATTTTCCAAAAACCAACTTCTAAATGAAAATTTGATTTTTCCAAAACTTGTATAAATACAAAAATAAGATATTGAAACACATTTGAAGTATAGTGTGTAAGGAAATGATCCAATACACATAGTAAATAAAATATACTTGTTTTTGACAATAAGCTCCAAAATAAGTTTTAATAAAAATAAAACTTAAACACATGATATAAACACATCAAAATAAGTTATCTAAACAATATGAAACAACAATATATATGGATGAAATTCAACACTTATATAAAATATGTAAACTTATTTTGATGAAATCTATTCACGAAACCGAAAGATGTACTCTTGAAAATTCAAAAACACAAAGATGTATTCAAGATAAACCAAAACGCATAAAAATAAGTTTCTATACACATATACCATAACAACTAAGTCATTTGTCCCAAGTATTTGGGGCAGGCTGCATGAACCAAAAGAGAATTACACTAGATCGGGCACATGGATCAGCTTTCTCCACTCATTCCTATCGAGCAATATGCCTTCACTAAGACCTTTAGCCTCTATATCTTATCACATTACCTCCATCCATGTTTTCTTCGGTGTCCCCTGCGGTCTTTTAACTTGCCCTAAATTGATACACTTTACACGCTAGACTGACGCATCTAAGTCTACGTCGCACATGATCAAACCATCGTAGGCGATTTTTAAATACATATTGCTAACTATAAAACTTATTCTATTGAGATAAAAATCATGTAAACACAATCTTGAAGTTAAAGTGGTTAAACCGAAAAACACAAAATATTTAATATAAAAGACAATATATAAATTTTGTGCGTGTGTGTGAGCTTGAGCAATCCACAGCTAATTTATCCTTTATATTTATTCTAAAATAAAAATTTTAAACTTACAAACTAGGGCTCAAGTGTTTTTGAAAATCTTCTCTTGAAAATCTTCATCTCCATCTCGACTTGATCCAAACTTGATCCATAAGCTAGACTCCTCTTTGAGTACTTGATGCGATCTTGAAGTGCGACCTCTTGAATCAACATGTGATAGCTTCAAAACTTGACTTCGAATCTTTTGTTGAAACTAAACACTGACTAAGATGTTGAATGAATATCTGAAACTTATTAAACACAAGATCATTAGTACTATCATTACATAAATAATTATCATCAAAAATAGAGTGATGGGCCTTTGAGCCAACAACACATGCTAAGTGCAACCGTGATTCTTACGAAAGTGAGTTAAATTAGGTTAGATTTGTTTCACTTTTTATTTGTTTTGCTCGAGGACGAGAAAAAAATAGGTGTGGGGGTGTGATCGGTCTCTGATATTGCATATTTATTATCACGTTCTCATATTTATTGTTTAATAAACTATACTTTAATTATTTTTGTTGGGTATCCTGCTTAACAAGAATCAATCTGACAACTAATCAAGATCACTGAGATATCAACAATCTAATTGGCCAGGTCGGCAAATATCAGGTGGGAGGTTTTCCGTTCAATAGAACGTTCCTTAATTAAGAACCACCTTTCAATTTCCTTCCTTAGTTTAAGCACCAATTAGACTGAATCCAAGTCAGTCTCGATATACTGTAAAGTATATCCCCTGTATAAAGGACTTAATCCACTTATACAGTATCACTTAGACTGAATCTAAGTCAATCTCGATATACTGTAACGTATATCCCCTGTATAAAGGACTTAATCCACTTATACAGTATTTGAAGTGAGGTACGCTTAGAGCGAATCTCCTTAAGACAATTACGTCCCCCGCACCGGTGCTAACGGGATAATGGACGCTGGTCTCCCAAGATACAACACTTCTTCACGGTATTTGGATAGCACTACCAAATCACCGTACGGTCGAACCGTAGTCAACCAGTACCTACACAGGATTAGCAAAGCAGCGGTATAATGACAAATTTCAAATGAATATTTGTCTTACTCTTTTGGAGGAACACCCACTGTTAAGGATGTAGGAAGGTTGAAGAATTTGGCAGAATCTCCTTTAGGAAGTCGCTTCGGATTCTCACTTTACGCTGGAAATCGCGGATTCCCACTTCAGGCTGGAAGCGCAGTTCAGAACGTTGGAAGAACAGTTCAGAACTTTAAATAGAGAGAGAGAGATAGAGCGGCGGCGCGCGTGCGCGTATGTACGTGCATAGTTCCCTCCTTTTCGCGCGCGAAAACTCCAAGTACCCAAAGGGCACACCCTTTGTTCTCAATTTTCTCTATTTATACTACACAAGCTTCCATCCCACGGCCAATGTGGGACTAAATGCTTGTAGCAACCTTTAGTCCCATTTGGCTTTGAATTAGGCAATCTTTGGACTTGAATATCTCATTCATTCGAAGTCGGAATTGAACATGTGAATATACCACGTTCATCACAAATGGAAGGAGAATACACTCCAACCATCATCCGGTTGATTTGATCAACGGATCTCGCCATAATTCAACTTGAAGATTCCCTTTATATTCTTCAATTCCAACAATCCCCCACAATGAATGGAGATTCAAGGAAATGACACACAAAGAGACTGACTCTATTGTGTAAGGTACTTTAGAAAAGAAACTGCATAAGGATCGGTGAACTAGGTCTTGAACCTTCCATAGCGAAAGCTTTATCGGACTTACTGGCTAATCAGTGAACTAGGTCTTGAACTGTTAGCCGTTAGTGTAAGCCAAGTCAACAAGCTTCACACAGTAACTTTCCAAATCAACTTTGGTTCTCTATTGTGTCCGTTTTGGCCCTGGACATTCTTGGTTTCAGAGAGTATCTTTAGGGAATAACAGCCTCCATAGAGATTCCCAAAGAGCCGACCCAACTCTATACTCACATAGGTGATGGACCTATTAAGAGTAGTCTACTCTACTCCACTTGTTTAGTAACAAGATATAGGCATCATTAAAAGCGTTAAGCTTATCCTTAATCCACTTGTAGAAAAGCACTTATGTGCACCTTAGGAATGGATTGGAGTTAAGCTCCTAAGTGCTTACTTGCTGAGTCAATCATAACTAGTTTTTCCTCTTGAACTTAGTCCGTGGGATCTCCAGTCGCTAAGTGAGGTTTCCATTAAGCTGACTCGGTAAGGTTAGGCTTTTAGACCCATTCCCCTCGATGCGCAGTTTATACGCTCTCCACTTAAACCTTTAGTAAGCGGATCCGCTAAATTATCCTTTGACGATACAAAGTCAATAGAGATAATTCCATTTGAGAGCAACTGCTTCACGGTATTATGTCTACGACGAATATGTCTAGACTTACCGTTGTATATAACATTTTGTGCCCTAGATATAGCTGCTTGATTATCGCAGTGTATACATATAGCGGGCACTGGCTTTTGCCACAATGGTATATCTTCTAAGAATTGTCGAAGCCATTCTGCTTCTTCTCCAGCCTTATCTAAGGCTATGAATTCCGATTCCATAGTGGAACGGGCAATACATGTTTGCTTAGAAGATTTCCATGATACCGCTGCTCCTGCTAGAGTAAATACGTATCCGCTAGTTGATTTTGATTCCTCAGAATCTGCAATCCAATTAGCATCACTGTATCCTTCCAGTACAGGAGGATACTTTCCATATCTCAAGGCATATTCCTTGGTATGTGATACGTAACCCAATACTCGTAGTAGAGCGGTCCAATGTAGATCACTAGGATTACTAGTATATCTACTTAACTTACTTACAGCGTAAGCAATATCGGGTCTAGTGCAATTCATCAAATACATTAGACTCCCGATAATCTGAGAATACTCCAACTGGCGTATTCCAGTTCCTGTATTCTTATGAAGATGGACGTGTGGGAGAAAAGGATTTGTATTCTCTTTTATCCCATGATCCTTGAATCTTTCTATCATCTTATCCACGTAGTGAGATTGAGATAGACTGATTCCATCTGGTGTTCTAGTAATTTTAATTCCTAAAATTACATCAGTAACCCCCAAATCCTTCATATCAAAACTGTTGGATAATATTCTTTTAGTGGACTTAATAATTTCAATATTAGTCCCAAGTATCAACATGTCGTCTACATAAAGACAAACAATGATACATGCATCTCCAACTGTTTTCGTGTAAACACACTTATCGCATTCATTGATAGTGAATCCATCTTTAATCATGACACTATCAAATTTCTCATGCCATTGTTTTGGAGCCTGTTTTAAACCGTATAAGGATTTTACCAATTTACACACCTTGTGTTCTTGGCCCTTGACTTTAAATCCTTCAGGTTGCTCCATATATATCTCTTCACTTAATTCACCATTTAAGAATGCAGTCTTGACATCCATTTGATGGATATCTAAGTTGTGCAATACTGCAATCGCAATCAACATCCGTATGGACGTTATTCTTGTTACTGGTGAATAAGTATCGAAGTAGTCAAGTCCTTCTTTTTGCCGATAACCCTTGGCTACTAATCTAGCCTTGTACTTATCGATAGATCCATCGGGTTTTAATTTTCGTTTGAAAATCCACTTACACCCAATTGGTTTACTGCCAGGAGGCAAGTTTACCAATTCCCAAGTATGATTACTTAGTATGGATTCTATTTCACTATTTATAGCTTCTTTCCACATTTGTGCTTCTGGGGTTGACATAGCCTCTTTAAATGTTTGAGGCTCGCTCTCAATAGCGTATGCTATGAAATCTGGACCAAAAGATTTTGAGATTCTAGATCTCTGACTTCTTCTTGGTTCAGTTTCCGCATTAACAATTTGTTCCTCGGGGCTTTCGTCCCTGAACGCCATCTCGTGTGTTCTTTTCCCAGAAGTCTTATCTGCTTCCCGTTTGTACAGAAAGATGTCTTCAAAGAACACAGCATCTCGAGATTCGATAATCATGTTTAAATGAATATCTTGTATTTCTGATTTATGAACCAGAAATCTGTAGGCACTACTATTCAAGGCATAGCCTATGAATACGCAGTCCATAGTTTTTGCTCCCAACTTAGTCTTTTTAGGTAATGGAGCTAGCACTTTTGCAAGGCACCCCCACATTTTGAGGTAATGGTAGGAAGGTGTCCTTTCATGCCATAACTCGAATGGTATTAGACCAAGTTTCTTGTGGGGTACTCTATTTAGAATATAATTTGCAGTTAATAGAGCTTCCCCCCACAAGTTCTGCGGAGCTCCAGAACTTACGAGCATGGAATTAACCATCTCCTTCAAAGTTCTGTTCTTCCGTTCAGCAATTCCATTTTGCTGAGGAGTATATGGTGCTGTAGTTTGATGTATTATACCAAAACTAGCACATAACTCACTAAAATCATTTGATTCATATTCTCCGCCTCTATCGGATTTTAGAATCTTGATTTTCTTGTTGAGTTGATTCTCAACTTCAGCTTTATATGTTGTAAACATATTTATTGCCTCATCCTTACTGTTTAAAAGATACACATACAGTATCTTGTACAGTCATCAATAAAAGTAATAAAATACTTTTTACCGCCTCTAGTTGGCATAAACTTCAAGTCACATAGATCGCTATGAATTAACCCTAAAGGTTCTGTATTTCGATCTATTGAGTGAAATGAATTTTTAGCCAACTTGGCCTCAACACAAATCTCACACTTGCGAATTTCTTCCAAGTTGAGTTTAGGAATATATCCCAGATTAGACAAGTTCTTCAAAGACTTGTAATTTACATGCCCTAATCTAGCATGCCACAAAATAGGAGACTCAAGCAAATAAACAGAAGAATTTTCTTTATTTATAAGCTTCGGGTACAAATACATAGACTTTTTATCTACCACTGCAACATTGGCTTTAAAAAGTCCATCAACAAGATAACCATTTCCCACATACATCCCTCCCTTAGTAAGTATAAATTTATCAGATTCAAAAATCATTCTAAATCCTTTCTTACAAAGTATTGATCCGGAGATCAAATTCTTGCGGATGTCTGGAACATGAGCACATCGTTAAGAGTAAGCTCTTTCCCTGATGTCCACTTCAGGATGACCTTGCCCTTTCCTTCAACCTTTGAGACGGCTGAATTCCCCATGAATAGTTGCTCATCTTGCTCTAGTATTTGATATTCTGAGAATAACAATTTCTCAGAGCAGATGTGCCGAGTTAGCCCCAGTGTCTACCCACCAATCCTTATTGTTGGTTGTCAGATTTACTTCTGACACCACAGCTGAAAGGCTTGGAGACTCATGGTCGGTCAAGTTTGCCTGTGGGTGGCTTTTCTTGTTCTTTTTGAGAAGGCTGCGACATTCATTCGCCTTATGCCCTTCTTTGTTGCAGATGTAGCAGGTTCCCTTGAAGCGCATGTTCTTGCCTTCTTAGACCTTGCCTTTGTACCCCTGGGAAGTCTTCTTCCGCTTTAAGCCTTTGGAAGTAGACGCTTTCCCCTTTGAGTCTTCGATCACTTTTGCTTTTGCTTCGTAGGAGTTCTTACTGCTCCTTTTCTCGGACTTTCTATTGTCCTCCTCGATTCGAAGCCTCACAATGAGATCCTCCAACTTCAACTCCTTTCGCTTGTGCTTAAGGTAGTTCTTGAAATCTCTCCACGCAGGTGGGAGTTTCTCCACGATAGTAGCAACCTGAAAATTTTCAGGTAGGATCATACCTTTGGCTTCTATCTCGTGTAAGATAAGTTGGAACTCTTGCACATGACTGATGACAGTCTTGCTATCCACCATTTTGTACTCCAGAAATCGTCCAACGACGAACTTCTTAGTACCAGCATCTTCAGTCTTGTACTTCTTGTCAAGACTGGCTCATAACTTCTTTACCGTAGTGATTGGACTGTAGACATTATAAAGAGAGTCATCCAGTCCATTAAGAACATAATTTCGGCAAAGGAAGTCACATTGAGTCCATGCATCAGTTGCAGGCTCTGGTGGATCTTCTTCCAGGAATCTGGCCAGATGAAGAGTGGTCAAGTAGAAGTACATCTTCTGTTGCCACCTCTTGAATTCTGTACCATCAAACTTTCCTGGCTTCTCCGGCTTCGGGTTAGGAAGTGGAGGAGGCATCAAACTTTGGAGCGGCATGTTTGTTGCCTTGCTTGAGCTATCTTGATTTGTCTCAGACATCTTCTGCAAGTTCAAGCAGAACTGAAGTTAGTAACTTCAATAATAATTGTCTTAAGATTGTTGGGTATCCTGCTTAACAAGAATCAATCTGACAACTAATCAAGATCACTGAGATATCAACAATCTAATTGGCCAGGTCGGCAAATATCAGGTGGGAGGTTTTCCGTTCAATAGAACGTTCCTTAATTTAAGAACCACCTTTCAATTTCCTTCCTTAGTTTAAGCACCAATTAGACTGAATCCAAGTCAGTCTCGATATACTGTAAAGTATATCCCCTGTATAAAGGACTTAATCCACTTATACAGTATCACTTAGACTGAATCTAAGTCAATCTCGATATACTGTAACATATATTCCCTGTATAAAGGACTTAATCCACTTATACAGTATTTGAAGTGAGGTACGCTTAGAGCGAATCTCCTTAAGATAATTACGTCCCCCGCACCGGTGCTAACGGGATAATGGACGCTGGTCTCCCAAGATACAACACTTCTTCACGGTATTTGGATAGCACTACCAAATCACCGTACGGTCGAACCGTAGTTAACCAGTACCTACACAGGATTAGCAAAGCAGCGGTATAATGACAAATTTCAAATGAATATTTGTCTTACTCTTTTGGAGGAACACCCACTGTTAAGGATGTAGGAAGGTTGAAGAATTTGGCAGAAGCTCCTTTAGGAAGTCGCTTCGGATTCCCACTTTACGCTGGAAATCGCGGATTCCCACTTTAGGCTGAAGCGCAGTTCAGAACGTTGGAAGAACAGTTCAGAACTTTAAATAGAGAGAGAGAGAGATAGAGCGGCGGCGCGCGTGCGCGTATGTACGTGCATAGTTCCCTCCTTTTCGCGTGCGAAAACTCCAAGTACCCAAGGGCACACCCTTTGTTCTCAATTTTCTCTATTTATACTACACAAGCTTCCATCCCACGGCCAATGTGGGACTAAATGCTTGTAGCAACCTTTAGTCCCATTTGGCTTTGAATTAGGCAATCTTTGGACTTGAATATCTCATTCATTCGAAGTCGGAATTGAACATGTGAATATACCACGTTCATCACAAATGGAAGGAGAATACACTCCAACCATCATCCGGTTGATTTGATCAACGGATCTCGCCATAATTCAACTTGAAGATTCCCTTTATATTCTTCAATTCCAACAATTTTTTTGTCTAATTATTTGCAAGCCTTTACTAAAGGAGAAGGAAGAGAAAATGAGCCCAAAAACCTATTAAAGTTCAGATTAATCAAAATCAAGGATTAGGCAATTGTTGGCTGAAGATTAGAACAAATCAGAGAGATAACATCAAATAAAAATCGATAAAATTCGGATTTTAATAGACCCATTTCGGTTAGCTGAAGATCAATAGTGATAAAGTTGAATCCAGAGCCCAAAATGAAAATATATTAGGAGTTAAAAGATGTTCGAGAGATTAGAGGCTCATGCACCCTGGATGTGGCATTCAGGCAGCGGAAACGCCGCAAATGCCGTGTTTCTGCCGCATTATAGTTGAGATACAGGGAGCGTTTGCTCCCCTTATCTTCAGACGCTCTCCCTCGTTACGTTTTTGCTATAAATATCTGCAAATTCAGAGGCCACAGAGAATGATTCAGCAGAGAGTATAGGTTACGCTATTCTGTAGTCTGTAACTTAGGATTTTTGTTTTTCTATATAATTTTTATTTTATTTATGTAACTGAGTGGAGAAGAGAGTTTCATGGAGGAATGATAGTAAAGCTTATACTGAAGGTGACACCAGTGTAAATAAGTCTTCTTTTCTTTCATTGTTATTTGAATTGAATCAAAGTTTTCTTTTCTTCTTTATTCTAGTTTTTCTTCTACTTACCTCTTTTGTGTTTGTGAATCCAAATGACTCCAATAGTCTCGGAGTTGCCTTGCCCATTGCAAATATCGTTGATGGCTTATGGTGATGGATGTTAGTGTAGCTTGCTCCTTTATTTCGTAGTTTAGAACGGGAGTGGGGAAGATCTCATCTATCATGCTTCGATCATCTTCAAGCCAAGGTACATCGTCGATACGGGTCAAAGGTAAGCATGCACTGAAAATGTAAGTATTTTATTTAGCTTTTCTTTATTCTCATTTCCAGGTTTAGAAAATGACTTCAAAATATCAACTCTTTACTATTTTCACTTTCATTGTATAAACTTTTTTTTTTTTATTTTCTTCACTTTCTCAATCTACCACTTTCTTCTTAATTTAACGGTAATTCTTTTTTTTTACTTTACAAGAACAAGAAAAGAACTTTTAACCATCTTTAGTAATTAAAGAGAACTTACAATACGCTTCCATTGCTAGTCCCTCATGTGGATCGCGACCCGCATAAGTACTTGCTATAGTAGTAGAATTGAGTACCTTACACTATCTATTATTAAGTTCTGAAACCTTGTATTTTTCTGTGCACATTCCAACTCAATCACCAGGTGATTATAGATTACACCAACCATCTTGTGACACGTATCGACAAAATTTTGTAACCAACTTCCTTCCTTCTCTTATAAATACAAGGGGATTTGGCCTGAACCTCCTATATTAAAACTTAATTAGCGCAAACCTCAATTACAAATTTTTTCGTCTGAGCCTCATTTTTTAGCGCGCAATAGATTGCATATGCGTGTTGAGCGGGATTTTAATCACGAAATGCAAAAAATAAAATAAAATACCCCATTTTAAATTTTAACTGTTACCATGACAGCAACTTAAAGCGTTCTATAACTGCGACTTTGTGATAAATGCTTGGTTAAAGTCCTCGTCCTAACCTTTACTATGAGAACTGCTACTCATAATAGAACTGCTATTATGATTGCAATTTTTTTTTTATGAGGACTGATACTCATAACAAGGACTGCTACTATGGTCCCAGTCCTTATTATGAGGACTACTACTTATAATAAGCACTGCTACCCTGGTTACAGTCTTTATTATAAAGCTTGCGACCATCTTTTCTTCGTAGTCTTTATTATAAGGATTGCGACTATCTCTTTTTTCACTGTGTTACTCCCTTTTAAAACTCTAAATTCCCCAAAATCAAAATCAGGTCACGAGTCGTAGTCCTTGAGTCACATTCCTCATATAAAAAGATTCCTCACATTTTAGCATCGTCATCATTCAGCAGAAAACAAATCAAAAACTCAAAGTCACAATCCTTTATATGATGACTTTGCGAGAACTTTTGACTGCAGTAGTAATGATCAATATACAATTCAGATCTAAATAACACATCGATCACAAAAACAAAAAAAAACTTATCGCGAGTACGGACAAATAAATATGCAAAAGGTCGATTCACGAATTACTCTGCGTCGGGTCAGCATTGAGGGAAGAGCAACATTAGGAGCAACGAGAAAAGGTAAAAAAATAAAAATATATAAAGAAATGGTGGTTGAGAGGAATCAATTTATGCTGACGTGAATTCAGACTGAGATGGAATAAATTTGTAATTAAGATTTTTCATAAATTAATTAAAAAGAGAAGAGTCCAATGCCATTTTCTATAAATACAAAGATCATCTTCGCTTGGAGAAGGTAATTAACAACAAAAACAATGTCAAGCCATACTGTAATAACAATAGGAAGTTATTTTCTACAAGTTGTAATCTTTCAAGGATTGAGTGAAGGGTATAAAGAAGTTTTATGTCCTCTTTCTATTTTAAAACCGACAAAGGCGAAAAAAGTTTCTATTAAGAGGGAAAGCCACCTTCCATTGCAGTTGGTTCTCTTGTCATATACATGAGCGTTTCGCGAAGTTTCAGTGGTTATTCCACTTCGAGGAAAAATTCACCTGCTTGCACCTCATGAAAAGAACTAGCAGGCTGGTGAATCATAATCTTTTAATCATAAATCTTTTTGATAATACCTGATATAACATCATGCATGAATGGTAAAACATATTTAATTTGAGTCGTTGCGTAACAAATCTTAAACAAAAGTGCCTTGTATTGTTAATTTTGTACGGGTAGGGGGATTCCGTATGAGAACATTGAATAAAATTCTTACATAAACTGTCCTAAAAAGCTAAGTATTTGCACAAGTAATTCTGGATCTACCAAATTTAGATCCGAACTCGAAGATCCAATTGCAATTTTACACCCAGTTTGAATTAATAGGGTTTGGTAAACTCGAACTGAACCCGATCCGTTCCAACTTCCAATCCCTATTTCTTTTCTGGAAGCGAATATTTCCGTCCCAAAAATTGATGAAGGCACCCCGATGTTGGAGGCACCCCCGAAATTGGTGAAGGCACTCCCTTTCTTCCCAAATGCCCTCCCTCAAATTGATGAAGGCACCCCTCTCGCTCCCCCCCACCCAGCAACCTCCTCCTTCCTGACGACCCTCCTCCCCCCCGCCCCGATCCCCCCGATCTCCCCTCCCTCTCCCCTATCCGCTGGGGCCGATCTTGCCCTCCCCTCCCCTCCCTCTCCCTAGACTCCTCCCCCTCATCCTCCCTTCTCCCTAACCCACTCCCCTCGCTGGCCTCCGCTCCCTGATCTCATCCCCTACGATCTTCCTCTAGTTGTTTAGCTGGAATCCGTCTTTCACACACCGCTTCCCGAAATATGCTGGAACGAAAACGCAGCGAGAGTCAGTGACGCATATATGCGAGGAGAATACCCCACGTATACGTACTAAGCCTTAAGTAACATGAACAAGCTATATAGATCTACTATGATAAATCGAAATCACTGATAATACATGTATAAAGAAATAGAATGATAACTGAGTCTGATATATGTAGATTCAGAGAAGAACAAAAATACAAGAGAGACAAGAGTACTGATAATCAAATAGAGAGAACTATGAGCTCCTCACAATGCGTACGATCTCATCAGACACCTGGTCAACAGAACAAAACATCCATAATACCTGGATGTGAAAATTCAGGGTCGTCAGAAATCAACCTAATGAGTGTGTAAAATGAAGTGTGCATGTGCATAAATACATGTAAACATGCTACAATACTATCATGTAAATACTGAATAAAACTAACATGAAAACATAATATAAAGCATGTCATAAATAAGCTATAAATAAGAGATAACTCATCACTGTAAAACAACCACTGATATCAAAGATGTGCAACCTAACATATATCTCTAGTCTGTTGATTATTATTAACCTAACTAATGTGGTACTTAGTTGTGTCCCATACCACAACTATTTTCTCACATATTAAACAATATTATCATTGTTGTAACTGCCTGTCAATGTAGTGCATGTGTTTTAGAAGGGTACCGTGCATGCCCAGTACCACGGTCTAACACCCCTGACGCTGAACCAGGACGAACTGCAAGGCCCAAATAACTGAGACCATAGCTCCACATAAAAGAATAACTGGTGTGGCACCGTTATCTGGGCAAATCCCTTATAACTGATAACTGAATAACTAGATAACCAGTACTACTTTGGTTCCTCATGGTGGAACCCAAAACTCGGTTAACCATCAAAAGTCCTTCCAAAATACACGGCATGTATTATCAAGCAATTATCCCTTTTTCCTGATTTATGGTGTCTTTTATTAATATGTCAATAATATATATTTAAAGTATAATAGTAACCAAATATCTCCAACTGATATTGATGCCAATATAGCTGATATCTGATAATTGCAACTGAATAACTATTAACTGACATCTGATGGAGAATACTGGAGATATAGAGTTACTGATCACAAAGGTCTCACTAACAACTGAGATCAATCAATAACTGTTATAGAACTTTGAATTGAAGTCACTGATATTTATGAGATTACTATCACAAAATATCTATATATTTAATAAATGAATAACTGTAATAACTAGGAACTAATCATGAAGTGGAGTCTATTGACTATCCTCGAGATCAACTAAATCAACAGGTACCGAAATCAATCAACTAAGAAAGTGGAATATCCCGAACAACATGTAAGCTAGAATTGTCTTTACATCTAATACTCAACATCAATAAGATCATCAATGCTCAGGCAAATTAATTAGTGAATAAATTCAAATAATACTCACAATCAATAATCCAATAATCGTCAATCCATTTGAACACTAATCAAGATCCAATGTAAAGAATATAAATCTCAGGTCAACTCTAATTATAGCTAAGTCCATATCTAGATCCATGTATTAAGGAAATCAGTTTTTAATAAGGAAACATCTTATTTAATTCATCCTCAATATCCAAAGAATTCCTATCCGATCTTTCACCAAATAAATGTCTAATAAATAATTGCACATAAAATATAAACTTTTAACCATAATTAAGAACCAATCAAACTCAAGATCAATCCAGATTACAGTCCAAGTTTTCTCACAACTAGATCCAAATCCAGAATAATAAACAATTAAATAAGATAATAAAAATACTAATATCCTAGTAACAAAATACCGAGTCCATAAATGTTTAACATCAAAATTATATCTGATCTATTATCTATAATATATCTAAACTCTCATACAATATGATAATTCATGTCTAATAATCTACTGCATGGTTGAAAAATTCACTATTTAACTAATCCATCTCCCATGATAAAATGCACAATAAAATGTACACTAACATCAGTAAACATAGTCTATCTAGTGGTACCTCACAATAATGATAATATTAGCACAAAACATAAAGGCTCACATGAAATGATATAAATAGACACTCAAATAAAATAAATAGATCAGATGAATACTCACATAAAATAATATAATAAAATGCACAACTGTAATAAACAAATAAAATAAACACTCATATAGAATAATACTGAAATACAGAATAAAGTAAACAAACGAACACTCACATGAAAAGACGCGGATTCAGGTTGAATCGCCATCGGGTTTGCACTGCACAAACTGATCTGAATCTCCAAATCACCTCATGTGTCGGGTCTTCGAATCACCTAGTGTATCAGCACTTTGTGATCGCGAATCCAAATTTTCTGTTACTAATTCTAATATGGAATATCCGATCAGGTTCCATGGTGATGAGGATACACAATTTAACACACAAATACTTCACATACACATGCATGCACACACACACACACACAACATACACACACACGTGCACACGCGCGCACACACACACACACACACCACTCACACACACACACACAGAGAGTACACCGAGAGGGTAAGAGAGATACAGAGAGATGTATCTCACACATACACACACCTAAATATACACAGAGAGAGAGATAAAGATTGAGAGATAGAGAGAAAGATACACAGTGAGATGCAGGTGATGGAAGGGATGTTGGGCGACGGAGTTGTGGACGAGTAGCTGGGGTTGTGCTCTGGTTATAGCAGCTGGATGAGGGTTGTACGGGGGTTTGTGCGCGTGGAGGCTGCAAGTCACCCTAGGTGGAGGAGATGGCTTCCGGCGCGCACATGCAAGGGGTAGTGGAGCTCGGAGTGGTGAGCAGGCCAAGCGGAGGAGGTGGGAGGAAGCGCGTGGGCTGTTGGCCTGGGGGTGGCAGCAAAGGGTGTGCACGAGGCTTTGAAGGGGTGATGGTGGGTTCGACTATGGGTTCAAGGCCACGTCAGAGATAGGGGGTGCTGCTGAAGGAGATGACGGGTGTGGGATGATGGGTGGTGCACGGTGGGGTGCTCGACCATAGTGCGGCCGTCGCGGAGGAGAGTGGGAGCTCGATGGTGTAGGCTGGGCGTAGAGAGCTCGCGCAGGGAGGAGAGGCCTCGACGATCTGGGTGGGTGCGGTCACAGTGTCGCAGCTCGCCGGAGAGATGTGGCTCGGGCTGGGTGTTCACGGTTTGTCGACGTCGAAGGGGTTTCGAGATGAGAGGAGGGGAAGAGCACGACTACAGTTGTCATGGGGAGAGGGTGGACGTGGAAGAGATGAAGATGGAGATGGGGTCTTGGCGGCTGTGGGAGGAGATGGATTAGGGCTTTGATTAGATTAGGTTTAGGATTAGAAATAGGATTATGATGAAATATATATATATAATATATATATATATATATATATATAT
Organism: Agave tequilana; assembly: GCA_038442645.1. Taxonomy (NCBI): domain Eukaryota; kingdom Viridiplantae; phylum Streptophyta; class Magnoliopsida; order Asparagales; family Asparagaceae; genus Agave; species Agave tequilana. The sequence goes on from JAVJIF010022199.1 coordinate 55,700, forward strand.
ATATATATATATATATATATATATATATATATATATATATATATATATATATATATATATATATATAGACTTATGTCTTTCTAGAAGGATTTGAGCTCGAATTCTTCTCACTCAAATGCAACGCTCTGACATTCGAATACAAGATCTACTCCATTGAAGTTGATCTATATTATTTCAAGTATGTATAAACCAAAAATTAAGTGTTCTGAATACTTTTTGCCCACCCATCAAGCGGCGCAAAATGGACGGCTTAAAGTAGTGAGTTGGTAAGATTAATATCTTTAGACATACAAATTCTCGATCCGACCATATCACTATGATATAAAAATTTAAAAAACCCCTACAAATCAAATTTTGTTAGGTTTCAAATGTTTTACACCATTAAACTAATTAACTCACTATTTAGGCTGTCTGTTTTTCCTTACTTGATGCATGGGCAAAAAGTATTCAAAACACTTAATTGTTAGTTTATACATACTTGAAATTATATAGATCAACTTCAACGAAATGGATCTTGTATTCGAATGTCAAAGGGTTGAATTTGCGTGGGAAGGACACAGTCTCTCTCTCTCTCTCTCTCTATATATATATATATATATATATATATATATATATATATATATATATATATAATATATATATATATATGAGTAGATATTAGGTTATTGGTTTTAGCTAATGGGCTTGGGTTTAGCTCTCAATAGGATAATACGCACGCAAATAATACCACTAATAATATAGTAATAATGCATAATAATACTTATCAATAACAATTAATAATTAACAACAACAACAACAATAATAACACAAATAATAAATAAATAATAATAATGAAATAATAATAGTAATAACTACAACTTATAATAACAACTAATAGCAATAATAATAATAATAATAGTAATTAGTAATTAAAATGTTAATGAGTGATATTAGTAAATATTAAGCCAAATTAACACTTAATATTTCAAAACAATTTGTTTATTTAATAAATAATAAAATAATAAGTAAAACCAAATAAATATTTTAAAAATACAAAAACATATTATTAATTAGGGATATTAAACTGGTCGAACAGACCGAAGTCTGTTCGAACGGATCTGGTCGAACACAGTCTGTTCAGCTAGATTCTGACCAAACAGATTTGGGGAACGGAGATAAGGGAGGGGTTGGGGTTGGGGAGGGTCATGGGGGATTGGTGGGGGGGGGGGGGGGGGGATGGGGCGGCGGAGGAAGGGTGAAGAAGAAAGGGGACATTTTAAACTTTTCATTGAGGGTGAAATTGGGAAAAAAAAATAATGACGCACTTGTAATAATTTTTGGGGTACCATCATCATTCTTTGGGTGGAAATGTTCGTTCACATCTCTTCTTCAAGACAATTGAAACCCTCTCTCAAAAACTCTCTAAAACTAATGGATTCTCAGTCTCTTCTTACGGGTCTGAGATCCGCAATCTGCCCTAGAACTCCACCTACGTTTCACCCCACGAAGAAGAATCCATGGATCTCTTTCAGTATGTCAACTTAAAAAACCTCCCCTTTTTTCTTCTTAACTAGGGCTCATAAAGATTCAAGTTTGTTTCTTGACTTGATAGCAGGAGCAAGAGCAGGAGCCCTTCAGCCCATCAAATGTGCGGTCCGGTTTCGTCCCTGCATCGACATCCACAAGGTGAGCATTCTCTCTTCCATTGCGATCTCCATTTCTATTTGCATTTTGATTATCTTGGGGGAACGTGTACCTCTGATGTTGCCGTTCCATTGATTAAGCAATTGACGTTGATGCACTTCACGTTTTTTTTTTCCTTCTCTCCAATAACCACTACCTTTTAGATACATCGGAGGTTCAGAAACAAGAAACACATTGTGCTGCTATTAGGTTCTATAGTCATATGGGAATCTATTCTGTGCAAATTTTAGATATGTTTACTATTTTGTGGAAATTTGACTCTTTGGCTAATCTTCTCCCTAGGATTTGCGGTGGGTAACTCCAGGAGGAGTTATCCACACACTAATTTGTAAGGAATTAAAGAATGAGATCAAACCAGAGGACACGCAGAGATTTACGTGAAAACCCAAAAGGGAAAAATCACGGAAAGAGAGAGTTCTACTATAATTTGAGGAAACTTACAATGGTGATTGCCTGATCTCTAGTGCTAGGTGGGATTAATTGATCGTCCGCTTCTCGTAGGAGGGGTTCTCTATTTATACATGTGACTCTCTTTGGATAAGGTTATAAAATTCTCATCTAACTGAATATCTTATTCTATCTTAACTGCTTATCTTGGAGGCGGTTAGAGCCGAACATCCTGATTTGAATTGGTAGAACTCATGTTCGTCTTTATCCAGAGATCATCGTCCAACGTTGATATGATCAATCCACTTCAGAGTTATAACCGTTAAGTTTAAATGTGGATTTGGTCTGGGAGGTAAGGGTACTTGTAACCGACTCTATCTCTAATCTTCAAACTGTATGAACTGCATGGAGTTTAAATGGGATTGAAATTCTCCTTCAAAGGTTCTGGATAGGGTTTCGTGTCAGCATCCACCCAGAGATTAGATGAACACATGTTTGTAATCTCATGGGGTCAGAAACCGACCACTGCAGATACCCCCTCTGATTTTCTCTCTTTGGCGGGTGGTCGAGAACGTATCCCAGGTAATTATGTGTTCCCGGAGCTCCGAGAGAAAGGGAGGAGAGCAGACTTGAGTTTAGCTTTGGGTTGCTTGTATTGTTTCATTTTTTATTTTTTAGGGACGTGCCTCTACAGGTTGGTAGAACTTTAAATGCGTGTCTCATCCACTGTAGCGTCTATCAGGTAACCGTCACTTTTTGATAAGGCGCGACACTCTAGGTGGGTGCTGCAAATCAAGTGCAATGGTTCAGATTCGATTCGTTGTGACACGTGTAGGTCTCTGGTCAAGTGGCTTCTCGATTTATGAGGGTTTTAAAATTCATCTCTTTTTCAAACCCTCAGAATTATCCCCAAATTTCAGAGCTTCTACAATCACTCATCTTCTTCCCTTTGTGATCTTCCTGCCTTATAATCTTTCTTCATCCCAGTTTCAGCCAGAGTTGAAGGAGGCTCCACCATCGTACCCTCTTGCTCAGGAAGAGCTCTGACTGCAAGGGGACGCTCCTCCGACATCTATGCCCCCATTTTACGGCTCATGGAGCGCGCCTGCACCCTCCTTGGTGCGAGGTGCCTTGAGGAACCTTAGATGCGGCCTGAGGGTTCCGACCCGAGGACGTCGACGAGGGGTGGAGCTGGGTCTCGACGATGAGCCAGGAGCATTACTAAAGTTTTTGAATGCTCATCGGAGGAGAGATGCGAAGAGACTGTTTCAGACGTTGTTCGGGCTTTCTCGCTGCATAGAGCTCGCTGTACTCGACTCCCTTACCTTTAAACTGGACCATGAGTTGATTTCCCACAATGTGATGGTGAGCGACTTCGAAGAGAGGGTGTGCAAGATGTTTTTGAAATCGGCCGATACGCTGGAGGAGATGAAGAAGTTGAGGAATGAGAAAATGAATTTAAAAGTGAGGTTCCTGGGGCGGCTTGAGGAGCTGAAAAAGGCGCTCGACGATATCTCAGAATTACAGGAGAAGGTCGCCTCTAATCAGTAAGAGATCGCCACGCTTTGGGAGGTGATCGATTGGGAACGCGCCGAGAAGCTGGAGCTAAGGCATCAGGTCTGGTTGTTGGAGAGGGATTTGGAGCGCCCCGAGGCCGATGTTAAAGAGCTGAGGGCTGATTCGGATTGTCAGATTAATCGCTACAATGAACTTTGGACGACCTACGATAATCTACTTGCGGAGGCGGAGGCACTGCACTCTCAAGTCACGATCTTAAGCTCTGGCAGACGAGCAGAGGGCGCGAGAGGCTGGCTCAGGGGTAGGAGTGGTTGGGCCAAAGGAGCAAGTCGTCGGGCCGGAGGTGCTAGGCGTCAATCCGAGGGGCCAAGCGACCGGGCTGGAGGCAGGAATCGTTGGTCCGAGGCGCCAAGTGATCGGACTGGGAGAACCGATAGTTGGCCTGGGAGGTCTCGGGGATGGTCTGAGAGTCAAAGTAGCGGACGTAGGCGAGGTTAGCCGAGCCCATTTGCACTCTTTTTTTGTAACTGTCGCAATTAGAAAATCGTACCTTTTATGTCATCAATAAATGTGATTATTTCTCTTTTTTGACTATGTCGTCTCTTGTTCTTAATGTGTTTGTACGGGTGCTATGGCGTGTGCCCTGCCCGGTTATAGTTTGCTTGGTAGCTGGTGGAGGTTTCTGTCGTCCGGGTTGCGGAACATTTTAGGAAGCCATCAGGGTGGGACCTGATATAGGCTGTTGACTCGCTCGGGTGGCCGTTAGGGTGAAGACTCTTTATAGGCTGACACCGAGTAGTCGTTGGGGATGAGTCTCCATCTTTCAGGAGACTCCTCGAGGGGTAGCTGTCAGAGTAGAAACCGATATATGCTGTTGACTTGCTCTGGTAGCCATGGGCTGAGCTCCGAGCAGCCATTTGGGTGAGCCTCCATCTTTTAGTAGACTCCCTGAGGGTAGCTATCATGGTAGATTCAATTAAACTATTGACTTGCTCGGGTGGCCGTTAGGGTGAAGACCCGATATAGGCTAACACCAAGCAGTCATTGTGGGCGAGTCTCTATCTTTCAGGAGATCCCTGAGGGGTAGCCGTCAAGTAGGACCCAATATAGGTTGCTGACTCGCTCGGATAATCATGGGCTGAGCTCCGAGCACTCATTGTGGGTGAGCCTCCATCTTTTAGGAGACTTCATCAGGGTAGCCGTCAGGGTAGGACCCAACTAGGCCGTTGACTCACCTGGGTGGTCGTCAGTGCGAAGACCCAATATAGGCAGACACCGAGCAGTCATTGTTTGCGTCTCCATCTTTTAGGAGACCCTGAGGGGTAGCCATTAGTGTAGGACCCAATATAAGCTGTTGATTCGCTCGGGTAGCCATGGGTTAAGCTCCGGGCAATCATTATGGGCGAGCCTCCATCTTCAGGAGACCCTCCGAGGGTAGCCGTCAGGGTAGGACCTAATATATGTTGTGGACTCACTCGGGTGGCCGTCAGAGTGAAGACTCGATATAGGCTGACACTGAGCAATCGTTGTAGGCGAGTCTCCATCTTTCAGGAGACTCCTCGAGGGGTAGCCGTCAGGTAGGACCCAATATGGGCTTTTGACTTGCTTGGATAGCCATAAATTGAGCTCCGAGCAGTCATTGTGGGCGAGCCTCTATCTTTAGGAGATTCCTTAAGAGCAGCCATCAGGGTAGGACCCAATTTAAGATGTTGACTCACTCGGGTGGACGTCAGGGTGAAGACCCAATATTGGTTGACACCGAACATCATTGTTGGCGAGTCTCCATCTTTCAGGAGACTCTCCGAGGGGTAGCCTCCATCTTTCAGGAGACTTTCTGAGGGTAGCCGTCAGGTAAGACTCAGTATAGGCTGTTGACTCACTCGCGTGGCCGTGAAGACCCGATATAGGCTGACACCGAGCAGTCATTGTGGGCGAGTCTCCATCTTTCAGGAGACTCCCGGAGGGGATAGCCGTCAGAGTAGGACCCCATATAGGCTGTTGACTAATTCAGGTGGCCGTCAGGGTGAAGACCCGATATAGGCTGACATCGAGCAGTCATTGTGGGCGAATCTCCATCTTTCAGGAGACTCTCCGAGGGTAGTTGTCAGTGTAGGAGTCAATATAGGCTGTTGACTTGCTCGGGTTGCCATGGGTTGAGCTCCAAATAGTCATTGTGGGCGGGCCTTTATCTTTCAGGAGACTCTTCGAGGGGTAGCCGTCAGAGTAGGACCCAATATAGGCTGTTGACTCGCTTGGGTAGCCGTTAGAGCAAGGCCCGTGTAGGTTGAGCTCCGAGCAGTCGTGCGAAAGTCTCCGTCTTTCAGGAGACTCTCTGAGGGGTAACCGTCAGGGTAGGACCCGTATTGGCTGCTGACTGGCTCGTGTAGTCATCATGGTGAAGATCCGTGTAGGCTGGGCTCCGATCGGTCATTGTGGGTGAGTCTCTGTCTTTCAGGAGACTCCCAAATGGGTAGCCGTCATGGTAGAACCCGTATAGGTTGCTGATTGGCTCGGGTAGCCATCAGGGTGAGGATCCGTGTAGGCTGAGCTCTGAGCGGTTATTGTGGGCGAGTCTCCATCTCTCAGGAGATTCCCCGAGGGGTAGCTGTCAGGGTAAGACCCATAGACTCACTTATTGCACTCAGAGAAGACATTGAGATTTTACAAGACGTCTAGATGAGGAATTGGGATAATAGTCCTTTCTTTGAATATCACATGCTTTTACACGACATCATTTCAAGTAAAAAGATTCTATTGCTTATCGCGGAGCTTCCCGTCTTGAATGGTGGTGATGAGTAAGCGCTTTAGTCGATAGCCTCATCTGAGGTGTCCCAGACCTTTGGGTTTTCCTCCTGGTTGAGGACAAACTCATCGAGATACCTGCGTTGAACTAGATCCTCGAGGTGCCTTTTGAGGGCCCAACAATGCAGGGTGGCGTGCCCTCGAATGCCATAAAAAGAACAGTGTCCTGCTTCTAGGGGATTTGGGTCTCGCTTGCTTGATTTGGGAAGTCTTACCCAGGGTTGATGCTTGATGACGTGAAGGATCTGATTAATCGGTAACTTCAGGGGAGTGAAGGCTGAGTCGTCCTTGGACTCTGTTATTGTTAGGGAAGCGTTTCCCGTCTGCTTGCGTGTTGAGGCGTGATGCCTCTTGCCCGTTTTCGTGGGGGACTGACGCTGTGGCTCTTCGGATCTCCATGCGGTGAGGTTGTTTGGGAGCACCTTTGCTTTAACTTGAAATATAAGTCGGTCGGAGCTGGGGATGTTGATGAGCTTGGGAGGACGCGTTCACTTGGGCTTCCCTTGCGCTCAACTCAATGACTTGTTCTTGAGCTTTTCGAGGGCTTTAATTTGCGCGAGGAGCTGGCGGTTGATTTGCATTACCGCTTCTTGCTCGCATTCAGCGATATCACGATGGATGACGATCAGCTCTCGTTCGCGGTCCGCCAGAGCCTGCTGTTCGCTCAACTGTCATTGTAGTTCGGCTATTCGCTGGACGAGCTATTCTCGAGAGAGTGTTGACAGTTTGAGTTCGCCGGAGATGTTGATGTCGTGGTGATTGGTGCTCTTGCGCGTCGTGGTTGTTTGAAACCTATCTGAGAACGTGAAAGGGTATCGAATGGGGAGAACTTGAGAATATGGACTCAAAGATCTCAATGAAAGTACCAAATGTAGTTGGTAATTCCAAGAAGAGTTATCCACCAACCAATTTGCAAGAAATTAAAGAATAAATTGTAGAGATCAAATCAGAGGACATACAGAGATTTACGTGAAAATCCGAAAGGGAAAAATCACGGAGGGAGAGAGTTTTACTATAATTTGAGAAAACTTACAATGATGGTCACCTGATCTCTAGTGCTAGGATTTTGAGATTAATTAATCGTCCCCCTCTCGTAGGAGGGGTTCTCTATTTATACAGGTGGCCGTCTTTGGATAAAGTTACATGATTTTCATCTTACTAAACATCTTATCCTATCTTAACTGCTTATCATGGAGGCGGTTGAGCCGAACATCCTGATTTAAATTGATAGAACTCACGTTCGTCTTTGTCCAGAGATTATTGTCCAACTGTTGATATGATCAATCTGCTTCAGAGCTGTAACCGTTAGGTTCAAATGTGGATTTGGCCTGAAGATATGGGTACTTGCAACCGACTCTTTCTCTGATCTTCCAACTATTTGAACTGCATGGAGTTTGAATGGGACTTGAATTTTCCTTCAAAGTTCTGGAGAGGTCTACGTGTCACGCGTCCACTCAGGAATTAGATGGACACGTGTCGTAATCTCGTGGGGTCAGAAACCAACAATTAGAGGATCAAAGGCAATTTTCCAAGTCACCACACCAAGTCGTATCATTTTAACTCTTAGTATGGATTCTTTCTTGATTTTTGGGAGAACTTGGAGGCTTGCTCCTTGGTTGCATGAGTTTAAACTACTTAACCAAATGATGGTTCATCTACATTTTGTTCCATTGGGTTGCAAGTAGCTCGGCAAGACCCAAAACCTTTAAACTTATGCCATTTGGATAGGACCTGGTCAGCGGGTTGTTTGATTTACTCTAATAAGTAAGCATGCTACCTTATTGCACAATGTTAGAGAGGATCCCTAATTAGGTGTTCTGATTGAAATCTGAAATACACCATGCTAAGTAAAATGATCATGCAACTCATAGACCCTTTATATTAATATTACGGAAATGATGGGATTGTTAAACTGAACTAATGCATGATAACTGAAATATTTGTGAAGTATTCATTCAACTTCTCTTATGAAATGAACCTGATAACCTGATAACTAGACGTCCATTACGTTAAATTCAACTTTTTTATTAAGAGATGACTCTGAAATGTTCATCCTTACAGAAAACTGAAATACTATAAGTACCGATAGATAAAAGGGAGAACATCATCCTTGTCTTGCCTATCTCACTATCTCCCATCTTGTTTAGCTGCCACACTTGAGTGTCAAAGAGATAAGCCTTGGTGATTTCTCTTTTGGATCTTTCTTCACTCCGAGTCAGGCTCTATTGTGACTCACTTTGATTGGGGAAGATTAAGATAATGATGCTGATATTTCGACTATACCAAAATAAATATACAAATATTATCAACATTATTGTACTATTTTGCTATTTTCCTTCAAGTAGTTAAGTAGAAAATGCTGACTTTTCTATTATTTAGAGTTCAATGCCCAAGCTTATCTAGTTTGATGAACAATATTTTTTAACTGATAGAATTCGGGTTCAATAAAATTTACTCTTTGTTAATGTCTGTGTGGGCCTTCAATATTATTGACATATCTGGTCGGACTATCAAGCAACCTTTCAAATTGTTAGAATGCTGCTTGTTTTTTGTTTTACTCATCTGGACACTTCTCTTCCTTTTTATCATGATTTGATGAAAATATGTAAGCCACTGTTTGTCTTTTAACAAATATAGTATCATCTATTCCATGGTATCGACTACTCAACTATATGTATTATATAACACACTCTCTCTCTCTCTCTCTCTCTCTCTCTCTCTCTCTCTGTGCGTGCGTGTGTGTGTGTTTATATTTATATTTATGCTACTTATTAAATTAAAACCTGAGGTTTTAGGGAAAGTCAAGCAAATTGTTGGGTCCACACTTCAAGATTCAGTTGAAGGCACTTTGGTAACTAACTTCGAATCAGATAAATCTCCAGCCGAATTTGCAAATTTATACAAGCAGGACGGACTTACTGGTGGTCATGTGATAATGCTTGGTGCTGATGCTGCAAGCAAATCTGCAGCTATTGAAGCCTTACATGCATATCCTGGTAAATCTACTTAATTGAATCCCGGTTTGTTGGCTTTATATTCATCTTAAAAAGTCTCTTTGATTCCAGAATACTAATTTTTTCAAAGGTGAATAATGTTTGCATTATGATTGCTTGCTTGTTTCATACAAGTTTTTGGGGTTTGAGACAGCTGAAGCCTGGACCCTCTTTGTCGAGATAGAAATAGATATAACTTTGATTTCATTTATAAAATGCAAAGAGTGTGCTCACTGAGTGTGCATCTCATACCATACACAATAAGATAGACTTATGTTGCACAATACACACACAAGACACAGACTCCGCTAAACACGGATATATGGATATTCAAAATCTTAAAAACCTACAATACAAACGCACACAGGGGCGGAGCTACATACACACCAGGTTGGCACGTGCCCAACCTGGCTTTTGAAAATTCCCTTGTTGTACACGTGATCCAGATAGTGCCCAATCTAAAAGTGATGGTGTGCCCAACCTATAACTTAATTGAATCCACAGCATGTATTCGTGTGCCCAACTGCTACCTTATATTAAATCATAACCATGCAACTTTTACCTCAAACAATAAAAGTGTGTGCCCCACTATTGTTTCTAATTCAATCAATGCCATCTAAAGGTTTGAAAATTTTGAGCTTGACTAGAGCAGATATCAGATTCCAACAAAAAGAAAAGAGAAGTGTCTTTTAGTAGAAAAATCATACAAGGACACTCCTATCTCCGCAAACTCTGTGACAAAGCAAGCATATATTTTTTTATCTTTCAATTTTATGTTCCATCTTATTCTTCTTTAAAATTTAAAAAATATATAACATTTACAATTTTTTGGTTCAATTATTTAAGTTCAATCATGACTGCTTCTATCACATTTTCATGTGTGTTTTAAAGCTACATAGATAGTTAGATCCGATTGCATTTAGTTCTTTTTCTTATTTTGTGGAATAGTATTATTGAGTTCTAATCGAAATTCTTTTTAATGTAATTTTGTCATAAAATAGAACATGAAAAGACATTTCAAATGAAATATCGTAAGTCCTGAAATTATGCTTGAATGTTTTGAGTTTGGTTTCAAATCTCACTATGAGATATCAGTACCGATCAATGGATTTTACTATAAATGTCGTTAATATCAGTTGTCAATATCAACCATGGTTCAAAGTCTCGGTCTCGGCCGCCGACTCGGCCGGCACCGAGACGGATCGGTCTCGGCGACTCGGATCGGACTCGGGCGATACGCAAAAAACGCTACATAGAGCGCCAAAAAATTATGAAAAAATCATGACAAATCATAAAAAATGTAAACATCCAAATTCATGCATCACATATTCAAAACATATCACCTAACACTCAAAACATAACGTGAAAGCATAAATACAAGCGTCGTCGGTAGAAAAATATCAAAATACATGCATAATATAGTAAATTGCACAAAATAATTCATAAGTACCTGCTAATATAGTCATTTCCACATTGAATTACGAGGAGGCTCCAAATCATCATTATCATCTGGCCCGCGATAAGTATAGAAACCAGGCATATAGTTTCCATGAGGATAATGATATGTTTGTGGGTGAGATCCTGTAGGCTGAGATGATTGGCCAGAGGATCCACTATCAGAGTAATATGGCGGTAGGGGTTGTGCAATATCACCTCCATGGTGATGATACCCAAAACCTCGATATTCAGTGCTGCTAGTAGAGTAATCACCAGTGCTAGAATAATCAGTGCCAGAATATTGGCCAGATGTCAAACCCAACCCCTGTAAATGGCCTTCAAGACTATGATGACCATGTGAGTAGTAATCATGTCCACTCGAATAATCATCGCTAGAACTGAATTCGACCAACCGATCCAAATGCCTACGCTGCTGTGAAATCCCCGCCCGGCCTCCATGATCTGTATCTTGTGTGGCATAATATTGTGAATCCCATGTTAAAGCATCATCTCGTTGGCTTCCACCAACACCATGAGTCTCTTCAACATTACCACCATCACCACCATCACTGCCGCCATCACCCTCACCACCATCACCCTCACCACCATCATCGCCACCACCATCACCGCTGTCATCATCACCGCCATCACCATCATCACCGCCACTTTCGTCAGTATGACGAATACCTTCATCTAACCAACCTAAGTCATCTGGTGGTAACATCGGCTGTTCTCCCTCACGAATCCACTCATCCAAAATATCATCATTGAAAATATTGTTCAGATCAATTGGGTTGTAATAATCATCAGTGTCGCTTTTGCATGTCAAGTTTCTTACTCGCAACCGCATATTGTAATGCACATATACTAGTTTATGCAACTTTTTCATTGCCAACCGGTTGCGCAGTTTTGTATGAATTAGCAACCACGTGCTCCAATTTCTTTCACAACCCGATGAAGAACATGTTTGGCTTAAGACTTTGATGGCAATTTTCTGCAGATTGGGAGCTTCTTCACCATAATTAATCCACCAATCAGCTGGAAGAGATTGTTGCACTGCTCTTCTAGTTAGTGAGCTTCCAAATTCTCCAACTCCATCCACAAATAATTTTATCTGTGAGAATACACATCACAAGTGTTAATATTTGCATAACATTATATCGATGAAATAAATAAATTATTATTACCTCATTAATAGCTCTTGCTTGTTTAGTCAAATCTGGCTCCAATCTTTTAATGACCTCCTTTAATCCATATCTCACTTCTGGATGTGTAGAAAAGTTTTTTGAATATTGGAGTGCTAGATTTAAAAAATATGCTGCAATAATGTAAGCAAACGATTGTTATGATATGACAGTTTCAATTTCTAGTCAACAAATATGATTTCTAGGCAAATGAATTACCAGCAGCATGCAAGTGTCTATGCAATTGTCCCTCCCATCTTCTATCAATGATGTCCCAGTACTTCTTCCAGTTCTTATTTGAGGCCTTTATAGCCAATTTTGCTCTATCCATAGCTTCATATATAATAGATAGTGTAGGTTTCTTGTCCTGGTCCACTATCTTCAAGACTCTAACAAGAGGATCCATAATGTTTTGGACCTCTCTTGCCTTCTTCCAAAACCGTCAGTCAGAATGAGATTAGCAACCTTATCTCGCACACTTCTTCTACTCCTTTCCTTGTTGAATTCACGCCATTCTGTAGTCGTGCACATTCTTTTCAAATCTTGCTCATAGCGAATAAGGCTTTCAATAGAAATAAACTCGGTGGCAAACCGTGTTATACCTGGTCTCAACAAATCTCTATCTTTGGTATATAGCTTCATTAAATTCACCACTTTGAGGCTATTGTAAATGAATGATGTGTTCACCTTAGCATCATCCAATGTCTCCTTGACTGATTTCAAAGAGCCAATATCTTCAAGCATCAATCAATGCAATGTGCTGCACAGGGAGACCAAAACAAATGTTTTCTCTTCTCCATCAACATGTGACCAACTGCTTTGAAACTTGCCTCATTATCTGTGACAACCTGCACGATATTTTTTTCGCCAACTTCATCAACAACTTTATCCATTAGCGAGAATATATACTCAGCAGTCTTCGAGATATTAGTGGTATCAACAGAAGTATGGTAGATCATGCTTCTATCACAATAAATCATGAAATTAACAATAGGCTTTCTATTATGAGAACTCCATCCATCACACATGATCGTGCAACCATACTGCGGCCATTTTGTTTTTATTGAAGCAATATATACTCCAATTTCTTTCACTTCCTCCTCTAAATAGAGATTGCCAATCTGGTACCCTGTAGGGCCTTTTACACCTGGACCTGCCTCCGCAATAGTATTAATCATGGCTTGGTAATAAGGACCACTATCAGCTGCATTGAATGGTATTGCATTGTAGTGAAAGAACTTCGCCACGGATTTCCTAACTTTTTTCATATTCTCAGTTGAGAACATGCTTTTGATTGATTTCTATTTTGTTGGGAACATGTAAGATCAATACCACGAGCTGGAATTTCAGCTTCTCTCATAGTCATACTCCACGCAATCCACGGTTACTCCCTGATCCTGAAGGCTGTGAACTACTGCCACAAATATCAACTCCTTCTGCCGATCTCCAAGCCATTTCACGACTTTCTTTCATGGCTTGTTTCAGTTGTCTTCTTTCAACTCCTTCTAAACCACCAACTTCTTCAATTTCATTATCAGAATCTTCTTCGGCCACATCATAGAAATCTTCCTCACTTAAAGATCTCATAAGTCGCTCTTTTTTAGATTTTATGGCCGCTCTTTCTTTGCTACCTTCAGAAAGATGTCTCATTATTTGAGATATCTCTTTTGATACTCGCAAGCATCCTTCCACCTGACCGGGTACATGTGCTATATGCTGCTTCAATCTAGTGATACCACCATGGACTTGTTTCCCACAATAATTGCACTTCACAAGTTTTCTACTTCCACCAACAGGGGTACCATGTTCCCATCCAATATCGCGTTGCTTTGGAGCCATACTGAAATTTAAAAAAATTATCTGTTAAATTAAATTAAAACTAAAATTAACTAAATTAAAAAACATTAAATTAAACTCAATTAAATGAAACTACAATAAATTAAACTAAACTAGTTTATACTAGATTAAGCAACACTAACTTAATTACCTAACTTTAATAAATAATTAAATTACCTAATTTAATTACAAAACTTTATTAAATTAAATTAACCTAAATTAAGTTAACTAAACTAATTTAAATTAAATTAAATTCAATTAAATGAAACTATATTAAATTAAACTAAACTAATTTATACTAGATTAACCTACAATAACTTAATTACCTAACTTCAATAAAATTATTAAATTACCTAATTTAATTACAAAACTTTATTAAATTAAATTAACCTAAATTAAGTTAACTAAACTAATTTAAATTAAATTAAATTCAATTAAATGAAACTATATTAAATTAAACTAAACTAATTTATACTAGATTAACCTACAATAACTTAATTACCTAACTTCAATAAAATTATTAAATTACCTAACTTAATTACAAAACTTTATAAATAATTAAATTACCTAATTTAATTACAAAACTTTATTAAATTAAATTAACCTAAATTAAGTTAACTAAACTAATTTAAATTAAATTAAATTCAATTAAATGAAACTATATTAAATTAAACTAAACTAATTTATACTAGATTAACCTACAATAACTTAATTACCTAACTTCAATAAAATTATTAAATTACCTAATTTAATTACAAAACTTTATTAAATTAAATAACCTAAATTAAGTTAACTAAACTAATTTAAATTAAATTAAATTCAATTAAATGAAACTATATTAAATTAAACTAAACTAATTTATACTAGATTAACCTACAATAACTTAAT